>JMFS01099984.1:0-17021 GCA_000699545.1 Podiceps cristatus | reverse complement strand
GTGAGTTGCTTTTATGGGATTTGTAGTATTGAAAATTCTGCCCTAGAGGACTAAAACATAGTGCCCTTAAGTTTTACAACTCCTTCTTAAAAAGGCTTGTTGCTTTAACACTTAATTTGGGCTTTTTCCACCTTGCAAATCTCGTTCCATCTTCCAAAATGTCCTTAAATTTATGTAATTTACATTGCACTTTCCTCCCTCTCCCCCCAAAAAAAACCCAAACCAAACAAACAGACAAAATCACAACCTAATTATCCTCCTTTAAAAACAAAAAGAAAAAAAAAAAAAAAAAGCTAGTTTGGTTCTTATTGCACAGTGATTGTGGCATTCTCCCTTCAGAGGAAGCTGTTCTGCCTATAGGGGTGTAGGATTGCTTTTTAATCAGTCTGGAAATTCTCCAGAATGTCAAGTTTTGCAGTAAACATTCTAGGATGTTTTATTCTTTTTTTAAGTTTTTAGCCTAAATACCTCTTTCCTGCCACTTTAATAGCTAAGCAAATAAGCACAG
This sequence comes from Podiceps cristatus, assembly GCA_000699545.1. Classification (NCBI taxonomy): domain Eukaryota; kingdom Metazoa; phylum Chordata; class Aves; order Podicipediformes; family Podicipedidae; genus Podiceps; species Podiceps cristatus. The sequence goes on along the minus strand of JMFS01099984.1, from coordinate 16,513 downwards.
AATTCCCAGATGGGCATAACAAAGAGCTGCCCTGGCCCAGATGCAATTAAAGGCTAATAAAAGTGCAGCGACCTGATCTGATAATCTATTGGTAGGTGAAACTGCTAACTCAAGATGTCAAAGAAAACACCCAGGGCATTTTTGGAGCTGCTGTAAGAGCATTTTCTTTCAAACAACATCACTGCTCTGCCTCCTGTATCCCTCCTCCTCACTCATTCCAGTGTTTCTCCTCTCCCCTCAGGCCTCCATGTTTTCAGCTGGCTTTTGTCCCCAGAGGGGTATAAAGCCCTGGATCATAAGTTTTCAAACAGACTCGGTAAGAACAAATGGAAACCTTCCAATTTCTAGATATGCTTGTTACTTGTGGGATAAAATGGTTTCCTTTCTCTTTAAGCAGTGGAAAGCCATGCTGTCTCTCCATTTGGATAATTTTTCACTTATTCCTATTCTTTATGGCTTGTTGTGGTATTCTTTGACCTCATTCAGAGATTAGAAAATGTCAAGGAATTTTTCTTGAATGCTGACAAACAGCAAAGATCTGATTAGCAATTGTAGCAGATCTGTTACTGGTTCAGTACTGTAGGCTCATGTTTATAATATGGTTATCAAGGAAAATTAAGTGATTATGCAGAACTAAAAATGTCTGTATTAATGGCTGTCAGGTTCCAGACACTCATCTATTGTCTGTTTAATGAGAAATAACCCTACTGTGCCTGGGCAGATCAAACGCTAAAGCAAGGGTGCAGTATGGCTTTGCTGCTGTTAGCAGACTACACTGGCCACAGGAAAGGTGGCCCAGGGCACCTGCTTGTAATTTAGACCCCACTCATAAAGAGGAATAAAATAATGAGATGGCCTTGGAGAAGCAGGAGAATGAGAGTCTGTGATGTGGCCTTCGGGGTGGAAACCATCTTTTGTCCTGGTGACAGCACTCCATTGCAAAGGGCTGAATTCTGCAGTGCCACCAGAGTCACACGGAGGGGAAGCAAAGATCGCCTGCTTCCCAGGGTGGCCAGTGGTGGGCTGTCACAGGGGGGACACGAAGCAGATTGGATAGGGTAGGAAAGACCCCTTTTCCAGGCTTCCTGAAATGAGGAGTATTGCCTTCAAATTACTTCTGAGAGAATAACTGCAGTCATTTCTAAAGGCACATTAAATTTTGTTGTAAACTCTCAGACGGGGCTATGAACAGGGAAGATTTAAATCTTAGGGAAGATTTAAATTAGATATTAGGGGGAAGTTTTTTTACAGAGAGGGTGGTGAGGTGCTGGAACAGGCTGCCCAGAGAGGTGGTGGATGCCCCATGCCTAGAGGTGTTCAAGGCCAGGTTGGACGGGGCCCTGGGCAACCTCGTGTAGGTCCAGGCCTGGAGCTTGGTGTCCCTGCCTGTGGCAGGGGGGTTGGAACTCTATGATCCTTGGAGTCCCTTCCAACCCAGACCTTTCTATGAATCTATGAATCTATGAACACGACAGACAGCTGCTGTGTTGCGGTGGATGCCCCATGCCTAGAGGTGTTCAAGGCCAGGTTGGACGGGGCCCTGGGCAACCTCGTGTAGGTCCAGGCCTGGAGCTTGGTGTCCCTGCCTGTGGCAGGGGGGTTGGAACTCTATGATCCTTGGAGTCCCTTCCAACCCAGACCTTTCTATGAATCTATGAATCTATAAACACGACAGACAGCTGCTGTGTTGTACAATACTCCAGCCCAAAGAACATCAGCAGCATTATCTTCCTATGGGTTGGAAAAAGAAGTCAGAGTTCATGTTAAAGGGAGGAAAAGGGAAGGACTGGAGAGACAGGTGAAGAGCTGTGGGGGAGAGGACCTGTACAAAATGGGAGAGAGGAGGGTGCCTTTTTTTGAAGAAGAAGAAGGAAATTTCATTTTTCCCAGACATTGTGGGTTGTGGTTGATTTATTTCCTGCCCTCAGCACGAACCAGAGCAAGCACTTCTTCCTTGTATACTTCAACTGGGAAGCATAGAAAAGCATTGGCTTCCTTATTTCTTCTCATATACTGGAGCAAAGACACACATACCAACTCCTTTTAAAAGATTTCAACCAGTGTCTTCAGCCAGGTCTTCATGGTTTGAAACAGCTGTTCGTTCAGCTCCCTCAAATGTAAAAAGTGTGTTACCTCAAGCCCTACATTTTAATTTGCAACTTAATTTTACATTTAGTTGACAATGGCACAAATACAGAAGGAAAAAATTTTTTAACTTGCTAGTTCTAGCCCTTTAAAACCACAAGGCTGTTTAAGAAAGGATACTGATAAGCTACTTTTTGGTAAAAGTGATAGCTAAAATCATTCACATTATTTGGACCAGGATAAGAGGTTAATTGATGCATCATTCCTATCCAAGTGAATAGAGAAAGTCCCACTCCACTGGGACTAGGGACTTCCAAGCCTGGTGGAAAAAAACAGCCAGAAATGCTTTTACCATACCTCTAATGTAGCCAATGCAAAATATTTTTAATCTAGAAGGACTGGTAGAGTTTAACCAGCACTAAATTAACTTCATAAGCAAACACAAGCATATTTACATAGGACTATTAGAAAAGCAAAACCAACAGCAGCAGAACATTCAGCTCCAAGATGATTCAGACCTTTAAAATATGTTGTTTAAAAGATAGTAACACTCCTTTTTTAGATAAAATGTATTATTTTTAATATAGGGTATCTTTGCCCTATGTGGTTGTCTTCTTTTGTGCAATACAATGAACATAGCCGTTACGCTGCCATCTTCCTCCCCCACTTCAATCTGTAACCTGCTGGGCTTAAAGTAAGGCTGAACAGCCCTGTAGTACGTTGCAGCCCAGGAACATGTCAAAGACCTTCTTGGCTGCAGAAACACTTTTGCTTGACTTTGCAGAACAAGCTGATAAATTCCAGAGGAAGATGCTAGAAAATACAGATTCTCCTTGGAGAAAGAAGTCAAGAAAATCAGGAGTTTTCTCACTCAACTTACCAGCACAGCACAATTGTTTATAGCCACCACTGTAGGGCAGTGGACAAAAAAAATAATGGGAATTTGGGATAAAGAATGATCACATGATCCCAGAGGTGTTGGACTGGGTGTTTCTGTCCCTGAGTCACTGCATTCACCTCTGATGCACTGTGCCCATCACAGGCAGCTGCCAGGGACTGCGGACACAACATGCGGGCTGGGAAATACACCCAGCACCCGGCTGTTTTCTGAAGTGGGCTTGACAAAACCAAATAATCTGACGAGTTAGGCAGCTTTGATTCTTTTTTTAGCCCCAAAGTTTTTGGGTTTGCTGTTTAAAGAGGAGACTCAGTGCCTGTATTTCCCTTCTGGTTGGTAAAGCACTAATGCGCTTTGGTGAGAAGGGTTGGATGAAACGCTGCACTCCCTCCGGCAGCTGAAGGCTGCCATATTTAGCTTGATGCGTCTATCTAAAATAGGCCTGTGAGTATTTAGTTAATCTTGCGGGCAGGCTTTCTTCCTTCAGCAGCCTTGTGAAGTTTCTTTTAACAGGAGAGAGGGGAGTAAGCAAGGTAGCGGGGTTGCTGTTTTATAATAAAACTGAAAGAGGCTGTCAAGAATTAACATGAAGGTTACCCTGGTTTACTCTAGGCAACCTTAATAATTCAACAGAGCCTTTCAGTCAGGGCTTCCCCTGCTGTTCCCCACAAGGGCAGCTTCATGTATGAGAGTTTCCTGAGGCCATTCAACACACCAGCTCCTAAGAAACATGAGGCGTAGGAGGGGATGGTGCCTGTCAAGAGCTAGAGCTGACAATCCTCATTAATGTGCAGGGAAGCTTTTCCCAGGAAGGTCCTTTGATGTCTCCTAGGCTTGATCACAGGTCACGGGCCTCTGGCTTTACATCTCATGCCTCTGTCTTGAAAGAAAGTGCCACCTCTTTTGCTGAGCCCCGCGGTCAGACTGCATAATTATTTTCCCCTTCCTAGGAGTGACCCACAGAAAGAGCGGGACGGTGCCTTTAGTTACCCGGGGCAGTCGCAGATCTTCTGAAGTCACCAGCTGGCATCTCCTGCAAAAGTCGTGCCAGCCATGCAAGGTCATGGTTAAACCACGACATCTGCCTTCCACTGTGGTCAGAAAGAGGGGGATCAGATCTCACCCCAAAACTTTTATTTCAGTGAGAATCCTGTTGAAGTTGATGAGAATATTGCTTGAGCTGGAACGGAAGGAATTGGCTCTCTGCTTTCTGAGATAGTCGCCAGTTAAATAAGTAGCACTGTGAGTTTTTCTGTACGCTCTGTTCTGCTAACTCGCATGTAATATTGGAGTTTGGTAAATGTTCCAGTGAAACCAATGCGATAATCAGACAAAAATACAAGACATGAGCTTCTGCATTACTGTGGCATTTCATCTCTCAGACAGGAAAGTTTTGTGGCCAGCTTTGGTTTCCTGGAACAAATAATAACAGCAACATGATGTTGACTTGTGATGTCCAAACCTCATAATGCTCCTTCAACCCCACTGTTAGAAGTAGTCAGCTAGCAACAATTCAGTGCAACATCTCTCCACTGAAAGACCACAGTTCATCAGTTGTGAGACAGGCTCTGGAAATACCATCTTTGAAAATCTGTTTGGAAAAGAAAGCCTATGAAAGAATGGGATATTTGATAAACCATTTACATGTAAATTTTGGAATGTTTGTTGTGTTGTTTTGGAGCAGAAAATATTTTAAAATGGCAAACTTCCTTTGAATTGAGCAGTCTGGTTTTCAACCTAGTCTTGCAAATACAGAAATTTTCAACTGGACCATTCTTAGCCGAGCTCCGTATTTCTCCCTACACTGTAATTCTTCCCATACAGCCACTGCTGAAAAGACCTCAGTGCTTCTTTTTGGAAGTACCTACACCTTCATCTCTGCCTCTGTCAGTCTGCCTTCCTCCATCTGGTTGTTAGATGGTTATGGTCTGCTGAGGACCTTGAGGTGGTTCTGATATAGTTGTTTTCTGGCTTGAAAACAGAGAAGACACCAACAGGGTTTAATTCTTAGTGAGGCATTTACACCTGCAACTTTCTCCAGAGCCTCCCACACCTTGAACTAATAGAAGCAATAGCTGGTTACCTTCACACGATGCTGTAAGACCAACATTTTCCCAGAGCAGAGTAGGTGGTAAAGAATGAATAGACTCTTCAGTTGTCTAAACTCTTAAGTGCATGTTTTTATGCTTAGTGGTAGAGCATCAAGGGCTATGGGCAGGTAAGAAAAACTGATTTTTTTTAAAGAGAACATAGCACATACCTGTTTCATGGTATGGTCAGGGCTAACAGCTGCAGGAGGAGGTGGAATAATCATCAGCAATAAATCTTTGTGAGCCTCTAAAGAGAGCTTCTGAAACCCAAAATACAGCCAAGGTCTCCATTTTAACAAGAAGCAGGTTCTGTTCCTTCTTTTGGCAAAACTCACGTTTCTTTGCTAACACAGAGCAGTTGTTACACTTACTAGCAGGTAACTGAGCAGGTGGGACTGCTCAGTTATTAGATAGGTTTTCCACCACAGTTTCTTTAGCTAGAAGGGTCCTGCTGCAGCTTCATTAGTATTAAGGAACATCAGGCAGGTGCTGTGATTGCACGGAGATGCCAGCAAAGACCAACCATTTGATCGAAGTCTGCAGCCTTGTTGCTGCTTGCCAGCAAAGAAAGCTTGGTGGGCTTCGGCTGGCAGCAGCCCCAGGGGATGGGCTCTGCCATGAGGCTCTGTGACAAACAGGGAAAAGGAGGGCAGGGCCAAGGCTGACAAACCAGCTGCGATCTCCTGCGTCGCTTGGCAATGTTTCTCGTTCCACCTTCAGGGTAGTGCAAACTGAAAAATCAGCTCAGGTAGGGATTGCTGCCAGGCACTGACTAGCCCTGCAGATGATGCCCTGGCAGCAGCTGCTGCTCAAGATCTAGCTGCTCGGGAGACAGCTGCTGCTTTACAGCACGAACATCTGAGCTCTTCTCGGGTGCTTATCAAGTGTCTTTGCGTTGGGGTATCATATGGCCATGTAGTGCCTGCTGAAGTTGCGGGATCATCACAGCTGAATGAATGAAAAGCTGTTTTCTTCACTGAAGCTTTCAGGGAGCTGCTGCTTTGCTCTTGCTGCAGTGGCGCTGGCTTAGATACAGGGCTGGTTTGGACCACATCAGTATTTACAAACTAGCCTTGGAGCTGTTTTTTCAATCAGAGATTGTAAACTCACAACAGGAGTTGTTGGGAGAAACTAAACAAGCTGCTCTATGCGGGAGAACAAGTTGAATGATCGTAGTCTTCCAATCTATTTGATTTTTGACAAGTGCTCTGAAGTGCTTTAGTAGTAATTGAAGAGATCTAGAGCAATTAGCCTCTTTGAGAAATGAGATACTAATGATGGAGAGCTGAAGCAAGAAGAGAGCAAGTGATTAAGCTGATAATAGTGAAGGACTTTTATGTATTTGTTATCATGCAGTGTACATTATTATTAATAGTGCTCACAATATGACCCTCTCTTGCCCAGGTTTTACATATGGATTCCCATAAGAAGTGATTTAACCAGGGTTCTTCCTGCAGCTCTTAGGAAAATGGATGTGGATGTGCAGGGTCACCAACGTGTGAAGGTGATCCACTACTTCGATGGAGTTCAGTGATGATACTGGATTTTCATAGTCTCATTACTGGGTCATGTTCGGATACTGGGTTTACATTGGAGTAGATAGGAAAGGGGACAGAGATCCTTGTGGCTTATTTGTAAAAGATCACCCATACACTACTTTCTTACACAATTAACATCATCTGGGTTTCCACAACAGTTTTTGCAGTGATCAGCTCTGAAACTGGACTCCGGTGACCTTAGCAGGTCTCATTTGACCTCAGAATTCTGTATATACTTCCATGTTACAATTACAGTTTTCAGGTAGATTTAATTTTGAACAGCTGCTATACTTAGTTTGCATATTATAGAACACCTCTGCAATCTGTATTTATATCACTGCGCATCTCGGTTTCTCTCAGACTTGACCCAATTTAGCCTTCCCATGCTTTATTTAACAGAAATATCATGATACAGTCAGGCACACTAAGGTACAAAGTAGTTAAGTGACTTGCTCAAAGTAAGAAGTCTGTAAGAAAAAAACATAGAGAAAGCAACCACTCTTTCTCACCAGAAAAACCATAAGATTGGTTTCCTTTTGTGTGCAGTGTTGAAATAGAGAATAATGTTTTGTGTATTCTAATGCACTGACTGCTGTGCTGCAACGCACAGGAGGATCAGCTCTGCACTTCAGCTCAAGCCTATGGAAAGCACTGAAAATGGAAGTGTATACCCAGGCAGAATTTGGCTCATCATCTTAACAGGGGGAGGCCAGGCTCCACGAGTGCGTAGCTCTGTGCAAAGCTGCAGGGAATAAAGATATTTCCTAAGCCTGCTGCAGTTAACACCTTGCTATCCATGCCAGCCTCTGAAATCTTGAAGGTAAGAAGTAGTGCCCTGGGGTTTGTTTGAGGTTCTTTTTTTAGCCAGTTCCGTGGCTGCATCTGGAGGACAAAGTGATGCCATTGTAACAAGGTGGCCAGTTTCAACACGCAAAGTTTTAAACCTGCTGGTCTTCATGAACCTGAGGGCTCAGGCACTCGGTCTGGGCAAGAGTTGAAAATTAACCCAGCAGAGCGAGTCAGCTCTTTAGCTATTACTCAGAGCTCTGTTGGGTTTGGTTTGGATTCTTCAGCTGATCTTACAGTCTACTTTTGGAGATGTATTTTTTTCTGTAAATATCTATCTGCAGTAGAAGTGGCTTTCATCAGTAAGCTTCAGTCACATGGGGCTGCACGGCTTAGCTCTGATCAAATACGAATTGTCCCACAGAGGAACGGGAATATTTAGCAATGCTACTCCTATCGTTAGCTGTATCATTGCATAATTGTACTCTTCCCCTTCCTTCTCTCCTTTTCAGGCTTGGAAAAGACGTTCTGCAAGTATGGGAGAAGGAGAAACTAAAAAAGCTGTGTGGATCAATCCTTTGCATTCCCAGTTACAAAATGGTTCTAAAAGTGACACATTTTTTTCCACCAAGAAAGCTTCCACCACCACCACCCCCCCCCCCATGGTGGCTATGTATTCACCAGCCCTTGAAAGACTTGGTGGTTGGGCTCTTAAATAAGGCTGCCCAATTTTCTAACCCTTAAAGGCTCTTTCATTCATTTCATTCATTTTTTCTGTTGATCAGCAGGGGAATCAGAGCTCCTGAAGCTGCTCATGCTTGCTTCAGTGGTGCAGTATGCGGGCGTGTAAGCTGAGCCTTACAATGTCTCTGCACTCTCGAAAATAAAGCTTGTCTTACTAAATAAGGAAAACAAGGCATTGAGTGACCTTTCCCCAAGCTGACGGCAGAGGACTCTGTTAAAATTATGTTGTGCTTTATTTCTGCATCTGGGCCTGGCCCACTAGTCTACTCTCTTAGGACTTTGTCTGGGTCCAGAATCTATTCCAGTTCCCACACTCATGCATTATATTTTCTGATGCTTTTTGCCTAAACATAGCTCCAGAGTTTGGAGCCAATTATGGAGGGCTCCTACACCACCCAGCATGAATGCAAAAACTGGATAGGCAGGCAGACTGAGAGAGAAGACAGCTTCAGAAAGGACAGTTAGTGAAATAATTTATCATTAGGCTTTTAAAACATACTTTGGCAGGGGGGTTGGACCCGATGATCTCTCGAGGTCCCTTCCAACCCCTACAATTCTATGATTCTATGATTCTATAGCCGTGCACCTCTGGTGATACAACTCTTTGTCAACACAATATTCCTTTGGAGCTGACGTAGCTTTGTAAATGGCATTTGAAACCTGGCCAGATGCTTTATTAAGGAAGCGAAGCACCTGCCCCGACTGTCCTGCACAGGCTCCTGCTGGCACCACAAATGTATTTGGCTTGCAGCTCCAGCCTGCAACCATGCTGGAGCAGGACCTTGAGGACATTTGTGAGGTTGCAGCTGGAAAGCAGCCACTGGCAATGGTGCAAAGACTGGGATGCTCAGTCCACCTCTGGGAGAGGGGTTTGTCACCCTTGCTGAGGTGAGAAGTGTGTGGGTACGTGGTGCTAGCAAAAGGGATGTACTGCATAAACCCACACAGCTTTTCACATGCCCCCATGTGATCAACAGTAATCATGCCAAAAAAGTGAAGAAAAACATCTCCTGGAAATGCTCAGCACAGTTTGGGTTGGTCGTCAGAGAGCCTGAGACAGACATAGTCAGCTGGACCCCTGCAGTGCTCCAAATGAAGGTTTACTAATCCCCGTTTTCTCTGCCTCTTTGGAGGGAATAGTCTAGCCAGTCAATCTCCTACTGCTTCTACATCACATGAAAGAATTTGGCATCAAACTGTCTTACAACTGTGTGAGAAATCTTCCCTAGTGTGCAGTAAAACGCGGTCTTTCGCTTCCATCATCAAAATAAATCAGTAAGTGTGCTCAAAATCCCGGCTTGTTCTTCTCTTTGTATTAAGTGCTGCTACATGAGATGGACCTGTATGGTTAGAAAGCAAATGAGTTGCTGTATAAAGGCAAATTACAGGCTTTATTTCACCAAGTATTCACTGGTCACATCATCAGGTTAAGAAAATCTCAACTAGTATAGGGGATTCCTCGCCATGTGAGAAAAATCTGGGAAACTGGGATATAGTGGTGTCTGGAATAGTGCAGGGGGAAAAAAGGGGTGGATGCAAATGGCAGTAAAACTTAGATGGAATATATTAGCACTACAGATGATTTAGAAGACTTCAGATGTTTGAAGGAAAATTTTTTAAGCCCCAGAAGCACAGAACATTTAGGAAAAAAATTGCATTTCTGTGGCATTTTAAAATGAGTTAGAAGCATTGATGCAAGAATTGCAGAATTGTGTTTGAAGATATATTATTTATAAATATGCAAACCATTTTTGTCTTATAAGCATATGAAAAGTAGTACAATTTGTGCTCCATAGAGAAAATCCTTCTTATCATCATCAGTTAATTAATAATTAACTATTGGTATATATTTGGTGTATATTTTGACCTCTTAGTGAGTTGTTTCTTCCCTCTCATGACCCTTAGCACTTTTTTTTTCCTCCCAACACAGCTAGCTAACCCCGTAGTAACAAAGTATTCTGTTTACCTGTATTTTGAATAACAGTCTATTGACACAGAACTGACATACAGTAGAAAGAAAATGGCATAGGAATGAGGAACAGTATGTGATCAGAGACCAGAGCACCGTTAGCACTGGGCAGGCTGCTGCAGCTTCCTCTGAGAACCTGTGAGTTGTCAGTCCCTTAGGCATCTTTTATCTGGACAAGCCCTAATGCATATTGGCAGGCCCTACATATTAAATACATCCAGCTTCTTGATTTTATTCAGATCAGCACTCTTCAAAGCAACGTGTTTCTCAGCCAAAAGGCATCCCTACTCTATTAATGGCATGTCTGGTGCCGCATTCACTCTTATCACCATGAAATCAGGACTTGTACGGTTACTGCAGGAAACCTAGAGCATGTCTCACAAACACACAACATGAACTGCATCAAATCCAAGAATGGGAAGGAGAAAGACAGGGGCTTCAGAGCCCTCTTTGCTCCCTTCTTACAATTTCATCTGCTTAACATGCAGAGCATTTCTCTCTACAAATTCTCTGGTTTGTACTCCTGTCTCCTGCTTTTCTTTAATATAATCGAGAGGAGCCATTTTGGCATGTGTGTAAGTATTAGCCTTAATGGAAGCATTAGTGTCACTATTGCTCAGGGTGGGAATGACCACAATACTCTAGGGAAATAAGTAATGGAGACAATATGCCAAATCAACTGACTTTCAGATGGAGATGGCTCTACAGTATTCAAGGATTAGCACAGGATTTCTTTGCCCCATACCGCCTGCTCCAGTTGAGCTGGATCTGGCTTTGCCGATAAGCAAGCATGGACACTGAACAGCGACAGGCCACAAATGGCCTCCCTAAGCTCATCGACAAGGGGATATTACCCCTGAGACAACACTGTGGCCATTAGGTGCCAACAGGATTTGCACACTGAGAATAAAATGAGGCAGCAATGTATTGTTTCCAAGAAGTAGCAAATCATAACTTCAGTCCTTGGGGGTATTAAAGACATAGAGTATTATAACATTCAGATTTATTCTTCACTAGAAAATTTTTCACTGTTGTTCATGGCTTTAGTCATCTTCTTTTGCAATCTACTTGAAATCCTGATAATCTTACAATGGAACTTTATCATTTCAGTGCCCTTTTTTCCCTCTTTTCCTTCTTTTCTTTTCTTTGTGCTGAGTGTATATCATGGGAAATGGTCCCATTTGCACTCTGGTATCACACACCCACTATCCTCTGGACCAGATAAGGCAAATCCTGCTATGGTGAAACTGCTACATAGAAAGCACTGACAGCTTTACAAACTGAAAAAAAAAAAAAAAAAAAAAAAAAAAAATTATGAAGCCTAGACTTTTCTAGTTAAATAGTCATCCAAGAAAGTAGAGGGGATTTTTTTTACGGTCTACAAGAATGCAGCAATAAGACGAGAGAATTGTTGTACCTTGGTATGTGTCAGTGGCTTAATGAAGCATGTTGAACATCATTGAAAAGTGATTCATTTCTGACAAAGAGACCTCCTGGCATCTCTGAGGATCTCTCTAAACAGTGAAGTTGGATGCACAAGATGCAGACTTCTTGCAAAAATCCTTACAGAGCACATTTCCAAGGGAAATCACTGCTGCAGTTGAAAGTAATACAGAATTTGGGAAGTAAGTGAAATTCTGGCAAGCAACTACCTAACTACCTAACACACAACAGGGAACTCGGACTCTGGGTAGCATCATTGTCCCGAAGGTCTGCTGCCTCCATGCCCCTGCCCTGCCACCCCCGCCAGCTGTGGGGTTCCCAACTTCTTGCAACCACCTCAAAGAGACAGCACGGCTCTGCCGGTATCAGGCATAGCAGATACACAATTTCCAAATGTGTCTCTGGAACCGGGATGCAGAAGCCCCTCTGATTTTAGCTGGAATTTGTGCTGTAGCTTGACATGTTTTGGAAAATTTCTGCCAGTGTCTACATTAGAGTTGTATTGCATTGCTGATGCTTGGGAAAGTTCTCTGCAGACTGATCACCAGCATGGAAACTCTCTGCTTTCCTCTGTTCTTTGAAATAGCATACAGTCTGGTTTTGTATATGCTTCGGGTTTACAAAATATGGGGGGTGGGGGTGGGGGTTGGGGGGGTATCCTTTTCCTTCTCTTTTTCTAACCACTATTGCTCTCATTTCCTGATCCATGGAATTTCAGATGAAAAATACCAAGAAATGCTTGAACACATGAGCCTCTTGAGTCCGAAACTGTGGCAAGTGAGGTAAAAACCTCATTCAGAGTGAAACACTGAAAGCTTCACAATAATGATTAATTCTTGCTTTCCTCTTTTTGAAGATATATATGGAAAGCCATCGGATTTGGAGCTCCCTACCATGGCTGTCCCTCCACAGAAGTTCACTCCCACATTGTGTCAATATGCAAATTAAGGCAGAAAGGGGGCCATGGGAATATGTTAAAATGCAAATGTAAGCTGTATGCAAATGTATCCAAAAAATGGATGTGAGGGGTGTCAGTAAGTGGCCATTGCCAGGTGAGGAGCATCCCCTCAGCTTTCATTATGGTAAGGTGGGAGGATAATCTGTCCACATAGGTTTTCCATCTTGCCACCCCCAGCATTGCTCCACTGAGGCTGTCAAGAGCAGGAATCAGATGCAGGCTGGTGTGGTCATGTCAGTTCATTACCTGATGGAATAGATAACAACCTTGGGGGAAATCTAAGGACAGTTAACAGATATCAGCCAATAGAGTTTGGTTCCCTCTGGATGCTACCGCACATCAGAAAGTAGCCCAGCAGGAGGTTTAAGTGAATGTTTTGTTCGTGTTTTCGAACACGTGTCAACAGGTTTTCTGTGATAACTTGCATCTCGGTGGAGTATATCCTTGAGAAAAAGCAGGCAGGTGCCTGGCTGCTGTCAACGTGCTGAGGGAGCAGATTGCTTCCCCTCCCTTGCCCTTCTGAAAATATCAGCCAGGAAGTCTAACCGCGTGTTAGTAAGGGGCTAAACAGTGCCAGCCTCTTTGCTGTTGTTTTCAAGGTCAGCTCTAATTGACCCTGCTCTTGCTTCATTTAGTTGCTCACAATATTTCCTTTTAATTCCCTGACTCCGCTCTCATTTTGGGGAATTCTGCATGTTCCTGTGTTGTCTTTTGGTTAAACAGATTCCCACTTCCTCTCTTTCTGCTTGTGCCTTCTCCTCCTCCTCCTCTCCCCCTCTCTCCTGCTTTCTCTCTTTCTTCAGGACTCACTCATTTTCCTATGCCGTGTTTATTGTTTCCCCATCCTGAAATATGGCCCAGACCCACGACCTGCAGCTCTGTGTCCCAGATGCCCACTGTTTTCCCAGCTAGCTTGCGGTAGCAGCTGTTTCACACAGCGTCGGATTCCTCCTGCATGGTGGGGAGGCAGCTTGAGGAACTCAACGGGAGCTTCTGCCTCACCTGGAACCAGCCCATGGGCTGTATTCCAGCTGTGCAGGGGGCTACAGGCCTTCATATGGCAGCTTTGTGCCTGGCACAGCATTAAGTAGGCGACTTGTCTCCATGTGAGCCATAGGAAGACACAGGGGCAAGGTACAACTTGATGGTGTAGAGGCAACAGCTCTCCTCCCTGTGGCTCTGGAGTGACAAAATATCACTTAGATTTGTCTCACTTCTGAAGGAGGTGCTGGCTCCTGGCTTTGTTGCAGTTACAACCCCGCTTGCACGCTGGGGTAGGAGCTGCACATACACCAGGTGGGTGCTGTGCTGTAGGAGAGCTGCAGGCCGTGAGAGCTGCACGGAGCCAGATTTGGCCTGTTGGGCTGAGCCCTCAGGGAGTTTCAAGCAGTGAGAAAATGAGGTCCTAACTTACTGAGCCCGTGCTTGTGTGAAAACACCCATTGCTGAAAGTTAAACAGCAAGTGTGCATGATACAGAAGACGACCATGAGGTTTCCCAGCAAGCAAAGGAATCTGCTGGCAGTTCACACTGCTCCTGCTGCAGAGAACATCTTCTCTGTGGCGGCACTAATGGCAATTGATAAATAACCACAGCAAAGCCCCCAATAATTTTGTTATTATAAAACGAGAAAGTCTATTTTAATTACATTGTCCAGCTCATTAGAAAAAAATCATGTAATGAGAGTGTGCTAATGTCTGTGCCATCGCTTTGACAGACCCAAAGTCAAAGTTCCTGGAGGGTTTGCCATTCCCCATCCCAGAGCAGAGCCAGGCATTACTCTCTGCTGCAACAGTGTCATCCTATTTGAATTTAGCCTCTGCGTGCTTTGCTGGAGGGAGATTTCCCCATGACATCAGTTGCTTGGGTTTTGTCTCCTTCCTTCCTGAGCCAACGGCACGTAGCCCAGTCTTCGCAGCAAGCGGACACCGTGCCAGCCGGCAGAAGGGAACGCCAGCCTCGGTGCAGCATCCCAAACTTTCTGGACAAGAGAGTTTTTCCAGCTCCCAGTGTCTCCTGGGCAACATCTTCCACTACCAAACCCCTGGTGGAAAAAACGATGGGGCACTGTAAATATTGCTGTTTAAAAATGTCCAGGAGGCAAGTGGTCATGGCCTTGCAATAAGTATGATAAATTGTTTGTTATAAATGGTGTCCTGAAGGGCACAGTTTGGGAAGCTCTGATGTGGAGGACACCTGCGTGCCTTTCAGGGACATCACAGGACTCCCCAGCCCTGGGACACCCTACGCCAAGTGCCTCCGTGCCCTTCTTCCACAGCGCAGGGTAGAGCAGAGGCATTTGCCCATCGCTTTACTTGCTAATGCTTTGCAAGAAGCCCATGTTCTTTTGGGGAGTGAAAAGCTTGCAGAGGAGGAAGCAGCCATGCAAGCACCTGACCTGAAGGAGAAACGCTTTGAAGAGCGTAGGAGTCCTGCTGGACCCTGTCCCAAGGATTCTGGCCTGTGAAAAGAGCCTTGTCCAGGCAGTATGGCTGGGGCCAGGTTCCCTCCCGTGGCCGAGCGCTGCCACAGCAGAACCAGCAGCTCTGTGGTGCTGTGCAAAGTGTGCAGGGGACAGGCGGCTCGTGCTAAATCCGCTTCTCCAGAGACTGGTATAGAAATTACGTCCCACCTCTTGCCAGTTTAACCCCAAGGTCCTCCAAGAGAGCAGGCCTGATTGCTGTATGCAGTAATTGCTGTAATAGGATAGTCATTTGGGAGCCCTTCTGACAGTAAACAGACATCTGGGATGCTCCTCTTAAGCAGGACCAGACCTCCTCGAGTGGACTGTGGTCAAAGTGAGGGGATTTTTCTTATTTGTCTTATGCAAGGTAGAAAACATAGGTTCTTGAGTACAGGAGAGCACAGAGCACTTTCACCCAGCCTGTATACATAAATCCTCTGAAGTCTTTGTGTGCTCTACCCCTTTGATCATCCCAGACAGGTAACAGTGGCTGACTCTGTGCTGGCACTCACAGCTACTGCAGTAGCACATGAGTAGGCCAAGTGCCTTGTGTGTGTGTATATATATATATATGTATGTATGTATGTATGTATGTATGTATGAGGTGAGTAGCTGGCTCATAATTCATGGATAAAATATGTTACCTGCTTCTTGAAACAATTGCTGCATAAACAGACCGTGTGACTGAAGCGCTCACTGGTGCATGCATTTGCTGATGTTGCAAAGACACCAGGACCGGGTGGGAAGTCAGCACAATGCCTCGAGATATGTTATCGACTCTAAATGTGGTAGGAAGTCATTAAAGATTTCTTGAGCTATTCCCTGGGAAAAGACTACCTCCAGGCTCAGGCAAAGTCAGAGGACTTGTATTGTCAGGGCTGAGAAATCAAAAGAAAAATTGCTCTAATAAGCCACTGTCGGCATCTTTAGCGGGAAGCCCTCTGCTCCAGACAGATCCTGTGCCCATGGGACAGGGTGGTGACAGATGACGAGACTTGGGGGACATGTGCCAAGGGACTCTTTGTAGCTCACATACTCCAGCCAGGTTCATCCAAGCCTCCCTAAGGCTCTGCGGGCTAAGAGAGGTACAGACCTAGACAGGTCTGAATTCTTTGTCTCTAAAGCTTGGTAAATCCCTATAGGTGAAAATAAATGGCATCTCATATTAAGAAAGCTGTTTGGTTGCTCCATGAGCTCTCAGCCACAGCGCCAGGAGGGAGATTCGCAGACACCGAGCTCTCTTGGACCAACTGGGAAAAGACAATTTCCTGCCATCAGGAGGCAATCAGAGACTGGGACAAAAGCGTGAGCATTGAGGGAGGGCAGGGAGCCCCAGTGTTTTAGGGAGCTCGTTCAAAAAGACATGAAAGGGGTGGGAGCATGATTTAATGATGATACCAGGAATTCATGTGACTCATCTCACTTGATGTATGGGGTAACTCTCACTTCTGTTGCTGCAGATATGTCTGTCTTGGAAAAAAAATGTGTTTTACTAGCAATATATTTCTATCTTTTTCCTGCCCCACCCCCACCCCACC
>KL279958.1:10681-26586 GCA_000699545.1 Podiceps cristatus | reverse complement strand
ACCCCCACCATTCTGTGATTCTGTGATATCCATCTTAAGAAACAAGACCAATCTTAATTAAAAGCTACCAAGATGATCCACAGACTCCCTAGATACTTTATTCCAGTAGTTAATTATCCTTATTATTAAATATGTTTTAGAATTTTGGCATGCCTGGCTGCAGCTTCCAGGCATTGGGTTCTGTTATGTGGTTTTCCACAATATGCTAAAGAGCTTGTAGTACTTTGTATTTTCTGCCCAGGAAGCTGAATCATCTCTGTAATTGAGTTCTGTAAGCATTGTTCTGAAAGAGATTGTCTCTAGCTTTCAGTTTTGTGGTGGTTTTCTATACCAACTGCAATGTCACTTGAACTATGAGCACTAGTCCAGAATTGGACTTGACAGCATCAAGCTAAAATGACCTTCATCTCCCGCATCCTGCCTTAAGGATCTAGGACTGCCCTATGCCTAAGTCTTGTTCTGAGATGCTTCATGTTTGTGCTCTATGCCTTTGTTGTCGTTTCAGAACAAAGTCCAGGCTTACTTTCTTTAATAAATAGAAAATGAAGGATTTAGCGTATGCCCATTAAATGAACACAAATCATTCTGCATGCCAAAGAAGACAAGGATCTTATGAGGGGAAAAATAGCATGTTGTATAAAGACTATAGTATGTGAAACTTAAAAGCAAATGGAGGGCAGGGAACTGATGTAGCAATACTGTGAAACCAACATTACTGGAATGTGAAGGGATGCAGATCTGTTCAAGAATTGTTTTCATGATGTAACATAGTAGCTGGTGGTTGTAACGCTCTGTTAACTGACAGATGAGAAGATTCCCTTGCCAGCCCCATGTATTTCTCTTAACTGCTTCAAGAGTAAATTATTATTTCTGGAAAGTGTATGCTCATTATACTAGAGAGTGTTGTCTTTTATCCATCTATTGTACTCAAGAGTTTACAGAAAACGTAGCAGGTTGCTAAGTCAAAACAGTAAGGCAATGCAATAAATTCTGAGGAATTCAAAATACAAATATTACTGTGGTATACACCAATACACCCCAAGCTAGTCTCAATGGAAAGGAAAATATGGGTTTTAGCATACATTAACAATAAATATGTAAATGCTCCATTATCTGGGTGGATGACACACTCTTTGTATTGATTTCTGCTAAACTGTCCAGTTTGGGGGCCATTTCCACTATTGCCTTGTGCTAAGTAGGTTTAAAGATGACAAGTATGTTGGTGCTTGCTACGATTCCAGTTTCATTTTGCTTCTACTAAAATGGCTGCTGTATCAAAGAGCAGAAATCCATTCTAACTACATTTTATTAAATGGTTAGCTTTTTTGACAATAACCAGAAGCTAATGAACACTTAGTGCTTTTTCTACAGCATAAAGAATGACCTGGTCCAAAACATCTGCTGGAAATATTTGTAGATTTGATGGAAGTAGGGAGGTATCATCCCTCATAGGTAGAGTTTGGCACAATTATTTTTAGGGCATAAAAATTTACAGCTCAGTAATTCGTCTTTTATAGATCTTGCACACTGATGTGATGTCAATACTAGTAAGTTAGAGTGGCAATGAACCTTCCCAGGCACTGGGATACCATCACCCACACTATAGAGGTGTCCCAGTGTTCCCTGACACACCTTCAGTGTTGTGAAGTAGCCCTTGCACAACATTTTGGAGATCTAAAGAATGTGCTATCCTGGCAGCTGGCTGTGGCATGCCAGTTAACTGCAGCACCCAGGAACATTGTCAGGCACATGTAATTTACTAGTATAAATGCAGCCTAAGAGATTCAGAAATTAGTAATGCTTGGAGCCTCCAGAGTGAGTAGGAGAATGGGTCTTCTGTCACGTGTTAATAAGGCACTTTCCCCTTCCCAAAGCTCTCATGTTCCCAAGTTTTTACTTTGGATTGCATAATGATTGAATTTCATTTTTCACTATTTCATAAAGCAGCTAAAAAACTTATCATGTAAACTCTTTTCTACCAAGCAATGTAAAAATCTAATGCAATTATTAGGCTGTGAAAGAAGAATATCAATAAAAATAATTTCTGCTTTTATTCACACAGCTCTTCTGCATAATTCCAGATATCTGTGTTTAATAAACTTTTAAAAAGATTTTGAAAATAGTATCACATTGACTTAGAGCAATCTGTGATAGTACCCTTGTAAGTATTGGCACTTAAGGCAAAATTTAAGAGTTGTTTTTCTCTGTCTCAATTTTTCAACTCTGTTCAAGGAGTGAGTCAGTCTTTCACATATTATTTCAGCAAAGGCAATACTTCAGCAATGACACACTTCTGTTCAGAACTGAACAAGGGTACCAACATGTTTCAAGATAGAATCTAGAAATTTTGTATAACAGATTCTCCTTGAACTGAGATTACTATTGCGTTTGGTGGTTATTATTTGCGGACAACCATTTTATTCAGAAGGAAGATGCTTATTTTATCATGCGGAAGACCGATTATCTTGACATAAACTTCATGATTTACTGGAGGTATTCACTGAAAACTATTTGGCAGAAAAAATGCGTTCCAAAAAGTCTGTGCAAAAAGGAGGGGTCCAAAGTCTTTAGAATTATTACTTGTTATGGCAAGATCTTCAGGAAAAAATGCCCTCATTTTCCCCCAGTTCTCGACTGTCAACTTATTCCTCATTGATTTGCATCAAACTAGTAAGGAGATCCAGTCTTCTGCAGCCAAAGAGGGCTTTGGCAAGCTTTCCAACTGTAGCACCTTTGGAGCCTTCCCTCATTACCCACTTAAGCAGCATTTGGTAAACTTTTTCTTTTAGTCCATCTCGTTCATAGTCGTGATCAATTTCATCAATCTCGGGATCGCAGAAGCCCAGTTTACGAGCACAGTGCTTCCACTGTTTAGCCAGCTTTTCTCTCACTAGATTCAGATGCTTATCGGTAAGAACAGTAGTATTGTCTGCAAAAAGAGGCGGAAAAAAAAAAAAAAGTACAAGAATATGGCATTATTTAACTTTTTTTTCCTGTTCCTTTTGCTATCTTACCTGTCCTCCCCCAGCTATTTATTGGTAATATCTGGAGACAGAATTTTAGTGCTACTCTCAGAAGTGAGTTTCATGGAGGCAGTATTACCCAATGATGCCAGGAAAGAAACTCCCAGTCAGAACATCTGTATTGACAAGTCAGTTGCTGGACTTGCTTTTTAATCTGAGGCTATCACAGTCTGTCACTTAAACCTGCAAAATTGAAAAGCTCCTTCCTAGAGTTCTTATACAGCTGACTGATGTCTGTATGATACGTTTTATATTCTGTGACACTATTAATTTGTTTATTTAGGAATACACAGGGATAGTTTAACTCAGTATGGACCAATGAAAGTAAAATTGGAAGATTTTGAAATTTAATTTTACCTGAATGAAGTGGTGGTGGCCTCAAGCCTGTCAGTGTTCAAGAAGCATTTGGACAATGCTGTTAGATAAATGGTTTAACTTTTAGGTTTCCCTGTGTCAGGTGCTGGACTTGATCTTCATGGGTCCCTTCCAACTCAGGATATTCTATGATTTAAACTACAATTCAGGCAAGGACCACGAATCCTAATCTTGCTTCTACCAATTTGAGTGTTGTGGTTATTCCTCTTGTTCTTGATGCATATACATCTATACTTGTATCTGGTGTCTCGTAAGAGGTCATGAAACTACAGGACAAATGAGGTACCCCGTATTACACAACAGTATTAGCACAAACCCTTACTTGTTTTATACACTCTTAAGTTATTTCTCAAGTATCAGAGGGTGAAAGCTGTACTGCTTTCATACATTCGAAACCAAATGATTCTCAAATAAATATATAGGGAGAATACATCCAAACTAGGGAGATATTTCTCTTACCAAATATCCCCATTGCTTCATAATGCATGTAAGTTGCTTCTGTAGCAACAGGAGAAGTGCTGATGTGCTGATTGTGCTCTTCAATCTTCATGTGATTGTAGGATCCAATTTGAATTCCAGAACTGTTACTTATGTTGTATTTGATTGCATCTTCTGTATAAGGGAATTTAATACAATTTTATGAACAACTATATATGGTTCAAAATGTCAAGTAGTAACATAAGGATGAAAAAGGTTCTGCTAATAAGGGAAGTGATTAAATGGTTTTATTGCATTTAGTGTACAAACTGGCAACTGTGAGCATATTTTCATTATGAAGTGTGACATAAATGTATTTTAGTGAAAGCCCATCCTGTTCTATGACAAAGTGCCATAACCAAGCCTTACATGCTGGTAGTTACTAGACTGCAAATAATGTTCCCTGTGCTTCAGGAATGTGGAGTAGCAACCTCGCTTTTTGGTGCCTAACAGCTTCAGGAAGCCAGCCTTTACTTGAAAGTGCTTTTTGTTTAACTCTTAAAGCCTTACTTCTGCCTCTCAGCTTTACTTTTCATAGGTGTAAGTTCAGGTTTACAGTTATGACTTCAAGTTCTGTGAGACTACAGAAAACAATTTCTAGTTGCTCATGAGGTTTCTATACTCCATGTTATACTATGCTGTCTTGATAGCGTCTCTCTGTTTCGCAATGTGTTTCATCCCTGCTATCTAAGAGTATATTCTCCAGTTGTATCTATTTTCACAGTGAATCACAGTGGACTACTTGCTTAGTATTTGTTTCAACAACATTTCTCCCCGCCCCATTCTGTACTTTTGGTTCTAAGGCAAGACTAGAATGTTTTCTGAGATACCTTACCAGAAAGCATGGCTTCTTTATTTTCAGGCCTGAATCCTCAGCAATAAAAGTCAACATGTGTATGCGCAGATTGCACAGCAAAATGGTGTGCACCTATGGGAGCTTGCATCTGTGGGTTACTTGTATGTGATTAGTTAAACATGTAATTTGGTGTCTCTTGCTTACAGTTGTCAGATTTCCACTCATAAGATGAAACTAAGTAACTATTATGTTAGGTGATGTTAGTTTTCTATTCTATTGTCAATGTTTTCTGAACTCTGTTTGGATAATCATCCATTAAATGTTCTAACTCTACTTTAAATGGTGAATATCACAACCCAGGTCTAAAATTGAAGTACAGATACTTAAAATGATAGCGCAAGCTCTGTATTTAATCACCCAAGATGATAGTTAGATGCACAAACATCCTTGTTACACAGTCAATTGCAACGTGAAGCGTGGAAACTTGTGGCCACGTATGAAAATCTGACTAACTGCATTTAATATTTGTTAACCTGAAACTGCTAGTCAGAAATACTTATGTATGCATAGTTTCTAGAAGTTGTGCAAAAGGAATGCATTTTATTATGTCTCAAAATATTGTGATTGCTGTATCCTTTTCCTTTTTTTTTTTTTTTTTTGAGGTGAAGGACCCAGGAAATACATTCATATTTTTAGCTAAAAAAATGAAGAAATCTCATATGTTTGCTATTTTCTTATCTGGTAACAAAATGAATCTAGCACAAGATATGAAAACATGTACAAATGCTTTGTCAATACTAACATCAAAAGTTACTGTGCTTAAAGATCTCCTTTCCCAAGCCTCTGCACTTTGCTTGATTGTAATGTTTGGGTCATCATCTAAAGACGCTAAGGGGTGTATAGTCAAGAAGAAACCTGCTGTTTCGAGTTTTCTTTGTAAGTTTAAACCACTTACAAATTGGGCAAGCCTTGAAAGGGTTAGTTAATGTGTTCAGGGTGCCCCCAGCAACACAGCTTGAAAGGAGCTATTAACTACTCCTGAAGGACAGGGCAGAATTTCAAGGGTTTAAGACAGCTGAACTGTAGAGACCTGTGCCCCAAGGAAGGCTGATGAGCATGAAGCCCACAGCTAGATTTGTATTAAAAATGCAGAGCAAGAAAGGACAGGTGTCCCGAATGAGTGTGTGGCTCAGGAGTTCCATAGAGCCACAGCAACTTGACATTTACTCTAAGAAAGGGATTAGTTTCGGAGTACAGGAGATCTTACAGTGCCTTCATGTCTTTAAAAGCTCTTTTACATAAAACATGACAATGTCCCTGATCTATCAAATACATATTTAATGCCATGTACAGGTCCTGCTAGAGTCAGGAATTAGTTTTACATGCTGTTACTGATAACTTCAGTAAGCAGTAACATAAATTATTTCAAGATCCTGAATGCTTTTGCTTTACTGATCAGGATGCAATGCATAGCCTGCTGGCTTCCAGGACAGATGAAGGCTACAGCACTTACCTGTGCTTGCTCTGGCTGGAGTAGGGCAATATGCAAAAGTTCCCCGTGTGAAAGTAGTGGAATCCTTGTTACCTAAACAAAGAGGGAAAACAAAACAATGCCAGAAGCATTATGTAAATAAAAAAGCAAAGGTACTTAAAAATGACTGCCGTATTTGTAACAGTATGAGCACAGACTATGTGCTCTTAAATACAGAGATGAAAAGCTTTTAAATTAACAGGATTGTATCTCCTTGAATAACACTATGACCTTAAAGCTATGACCTTATTGTGGTTTTACTCAGTGACTAATAGCCTTAACCATCCTTGGATCCCAGTGAGGGCAATGGGCTTCCGCATGGGCGTATGAATATGTGGTTAGTAGACAGCAGTGTGGGATCACAGCGCACTAAAGTTATGAACTGAGCTGCCTTGTATCAGGTATTCCAATTGCAAAATTCCGAACTCCCAAGTGTGCTCTTACTGCTGAGACTGACTGTGGTTTGCATTAGCACGCTTTTGTGACTGGGTCTAGCAAAGGTGTGGGTCAGCACTGCACCTTCTGCGGGTGGCAGCAATGCCGGCAGAGATGTACCTTCCTGCCCAGGGCAGTAATCCATTTGGATGCCCACGGATGAGCTCTGTAACTCATGACGGGGCAGTAAGAGTGGCTGGGTTATGGTCACCCGGCAAATCAATGGAAGAGCTGCGGTGCAGCTCTGCTGCATCTCAGTCTGGTATCTGACACACTATTGCGTGCAGCCTCCCTATAATAACTGTTGTGGTTTTTTTTCTTTCAAATAGAAGATTTTACTTTATTAGTGATGTTGACAGTTCTAATCCCTGCCTGCTGACGTGACAGATCTCAGATTCATTTCAGTAAATAAACTCACATAAACAACTAATCACAGACTCTGCATAAATAATTTAACAGAATAACACCTTTGTGCCATTTTGCCTGCAAACAGCTAGGCACCCTTGATCTTCTTTGGTGAGATAATCTGGAAAAGAACGCCACACTAAAAATATCCAATATTTAATAGGAGCAGACTAATGTATTTCATGCTGCCTTTGGTTCCTAAAAATGACATCTTACAGGTCTCTAGTTACCCTTTAGTTATACTTTTTGCCAATGCTCAGTGTTCTCTTCCTTCTTTGTCTCCATACCTTTCTACCCCACAGATCACTAGCAAATACTGACAGAAGCTCCCCATCAGCACTAGGCAGAGCTCTCTGGAGAAACTAGTTACAAGCCTTAGCAACTTTTTGGCTCCCTGAGCTCAGAAATCTCTTACCTTACTGCAAATCAACCTAAAAATACCCAACTATTTTCTGAAATGCTACAAGTGTTGTTTCTGTGCAAGCAGAACCCGTGGTATGAATGTCATATTTCTTGAAAGTCAAAATTTCTTCTTTGCTTTCCTGAAATGACTGGTAGCAGCTCTTGGTTTTGGTAGCTGCTGTAGCAGTATCTGCTCTCTGCCATTACTTGGTAGCTGAAGAGTTAGGCATTGGGTCTGATGTTCCTCTATTACACTGATGCTTTAGAAATGGTTCACTTGAAATTAATAGCCTGAAATCAGTGAAAGCAGCATAATAAAATCAAAGCTGGAGCATTTTAGCAATCTGAAGTAGCTTCAAGTAAACAGAGAGAACTTTGTGAAAGGAATTCACCTTTGCCGTATCACAGATCATCTGTTAGCAATAAGCAGGTGGTTGTTACATCAACTACAAAACACTACTTCAGTTTTAGAGAACAAGTGTGTTTTCAGAAACATAGGTGTTGGGGAAGAGGAATCTTACCTATATCGGTGTCTGCATTCTTTGGATACCAGTTTGCATTGGTCTGTGACTGCAGGTTTTGGCCAGATTCAGGCACAGGAGGTTTACTTAGGCTAACGTTACTGGCTGAACACAATCCATAGAGATCCTCTGTGTTTCCCGTTAGAACACTGTTAGGGTTTGGCCTGTAAAAAATATCTACATTTCCCCATTTTGGTTTTGTTGCAGCTGGCTGTGGCCAAAAATACAGATTAGTGTTTGATCCTGTTTTTTCAGCTCTTGGATACAGTTCACTCCGTTGAGGAGAAGGAGATGGCTTTGCAAATGGATCGTAGGAAACTCTTCGTCTCCTTTCTTCCTCTCTCATTTCAGGGGTGTATACTACAGGTGGAATTGCTTTATCCATCCAGCTCCCGTGTACATGGTAGTTGTATTCACGCTGAAGTTTTCTTTCTAGATTATCAGCAGGTGTAAATGAAGTCTCACAGCTCTCAACAGGTTGGTTCTCAGGGAAGGCGGCAAACAGGGCTTCGTTAACCTGACTGGTCATGGGACCCTGAGAGCTGTGTAGAGAATTAGGCTGATCTGAAAGGGAAGAAAATGAAATATTTGAAATACATCCAAATGCAAGAATGTAATGTGTTGCGATGACACTAGAATCTATTAATCTACCTTTAATATTACGGTAATATATTAAAGGTGAAAATATAATATTACTTCCAGCATAAGCTATGTTTTATTGTATAGAATGCCTTTACTGAGAAATATTACAGATTTCTTTTATCTAGGAAGTACAGGCTTGTGTTTAAGCTATCAGTGTCAAAATCTCACTTCCTCAAGTGGTGTCAGAATTCAATGCATACTCTGATTATATTGGTATCACATTCTCAGCCACTGAAACAAACAAGTCCTGGAGGCATTTGCAAGGTCTGATTTACTAGTGTGTCTCCACTGGCATTAATGGAATTTAATCAGTGCAAAATTGGAGTCTAATGGGATGAAAATAACGCCACTGTAATAGGTGTTACTTCGTACAGCACAAATAATTTGTCATTGAAGTCTTGTTTGCAAATGAATATGTAAAACGATCTGTCTAGGTGTTTCATGATGAATCCTTTTTGTCTAGTTTATTCTTCATAGTCCCAAAGAATAGATTTTTACAAGTAACACTCACCAGACAAAATAGTGTCATTTACATCCTTCAAACTAATTCTCACTATCAAAGGAAGCTCTACTTCAGTCTTGACCTAGATTGAGTTATGATCTACACCATGCTGCAGCATTGCAAGACTAAACAAGAATGTAAAAATCTGCTTGTTACTACTTGTTCTTGTGTTTTTAAGGGTAGGGCTACAGATGCTTTAAGAAAAGTTCTGAAAGCCTCACAGTTGTCTAGAAAATACTGTACATTGCCTAAAGCAAGTGTCTCTTACAGACTACTATAAAAACAGAATAAAAGGTATGTATGTGCTTCCATTTAGCTCAGATATAGCCAGTGAACAGGTTTGGGTATTTTTCTTCCCCCCCCCCCAATTACATGAATCCAGTCCACATTAGGCAGGACCAAAAGTAGTTCCTTTTGATGTCTGTATATTAGTACATCTCCAGTCTGACTTGCTCTGCTTCTGTTGTTCCTGCTGCTAGAGAGGGAGTGGGAGGAATAAGCCAATACAAACAACCTCATGAAAAGTGACAGCTATTAGCAATATTCAGTATTAGCATAAACTATATGGCATCCATTCTCCAGGGCAAGCTTGAGATGTATGAACACATCCTGTGGGGTATCTTTCATGACCACTGTCTGAGTAATGCCCATTGACTGGAGGAAAAAAAAATGTCTTTGACTGACAGGCTGTCAAGATGGTACCTTTCTGCAGTGTAGATTCACAATGAAGCCTTTTGTACTTAAAGCACAAGAGCATCTGTAATCTGCTGCAGCTATACGTGATTATTTCTGCTATGGAAATGTAACTATACTCATTTTAAAAATATAGTAGTGGGGCTGTCCTACTAAGCCCATCAGTTCTACTGAAGAACAGTTATGGCAAACCTAGCTTTGGGGAAGATTTATTAGTTACATGTTACAGTTTAATATTATTCATTTAATAATAACTTTCAAATGGTGTGAGCAAGCTTAGCAGGATTTTATTTCTACTGAATTTGATCCTATATCCTTTGCCATTAAGAAATTTTGGTAAAAGAATTCCAGATACACTATTACAAAACCGTAACAATATCCTCGTGTATTAGTGAGACAGCTCTATAAAAACTTGAAACATGCAACTCATCCAAGATTTGATAGAAAAAATGAGAGAACACTTGTCTATTAGTTCTCCTCAGATTCCATAGAGAGTAAGATCATAAACAAAGGAATACATTATAATTATGTGCCCTGGTTGTATGCAGAGCATTCATAAGAAAGGCTGGAGTGGGGAAAAAAGGAAGGTCTTCATGAAAGTACAGCCTACAGACCAAGCAGTTGGCATGACTAAAAGGATGAGAGGATAGACTGAGTATGAAAAGTAATTACCAGAGTGACCATTGAAAAGTCTAATGTTACAACAAAATTTTCAGCATGGGAGAGGAAAGCAGAAGAGTGTAAAATGAAATGGGTTCAAACTGTAGACTATGGAAAACTCGAACCAGTAAGTATGACTTTTGGGAGCCTGGGAGTGAATTTAATCTTTTCAGTGATTACAATTCTTCCTAAAGTGGTGAATAATTCATAGAATCATGGAATGTTTTGGGTTGGAAGGGACCTCTAGAGGTCATCTAGTCCAACCCCCAAATTGAGTCTCTTCATAACACCTTAATGGTAAGATTACTTACTTTGTACACGCACGCAACTTTAGCTTTGGTAGAATACACAGAATAATGATGTGACGTGACTTACCTACTTGACCATTACTGGTATCTTCTGCTACAGCATCTATTTGGAGGGACTGCATTCTATTCAGCAGTTCATTTGACTCAGGCCACATTTTCTGCATGTAAGAAAGAACAAATGATCAAGTTATAGGCAAAAGCTTAAGCAAAAGGAGTACCTGTAGAACAGGAAACAGCACAGCTTCACAGAGAAGTGACCTGGATGAACAAGATTCCATGAATCTGTGGGAAGAGATCCCATACTCTAACAGAGAGCAGAGCCTGACTGAAAATACGCATTGCTTTGCTACAGGCGGGCAAAGTCTTTTCTTCAATGAAAAGAGGACGGACTGAAATGCACCTGCTGTATATGAACATCTGAGTTGGCCAAATAATACCCTTGCCTACCTGAGTAGGAGCTCAATCCAGATGGAGTGGCTTGGAGTGGTTTTGGATTGTCTGTCTTGTACAAGCTAGACTTTCTGCAAGCAGTCTTGGTGAGAGGATGCTGCTGAGGTAAAGGTAGCAAGCATGCATCCTGTTTTGTGGATGTATATTTAGTAATTACATTCATCAACAGGGAAGAGTTGAGGAAGATGATTTACATTTGGCTATTGCTACACTGACTTTTATGAAGAATATTAGGAACAAGGAGTTCAGAGCAAATCTGCAGAAAGATGCAGTACACTTTCCTTTCTGTAAACCTTCATCTTCACTAAAATGAAGGCAAAATCCATTCCTGTTCTATTCTTTTGATGTTTCCATTATTCAGACTTCACTGGAAGTAAAAATTTTATTTTACCTGGAAAATTTATTTCTCAATTTCCCCAAATCCCCAGTGCTTCTTACTTGTTAAAACAAACAAACAAACAAAAAAGTAGGGTTTGTGGGGTTTTGTTTTTGTTTTGTGGGGGTTTTTTTAATTAAACCCAAGAAGTACTTTCACAGATTAAAAATCAACAACTACTCTCCCCAAAAATTTGACTTCCTTCTGAATGTACAAGATGATATTCTAAAGCACGTTACAGCCTTAGGTCCTTAGATTTTAGTTAACTGAACTGCTTGAGCAGGGGGGTTGGACCAGATGACCTCCAGAGGTCCCTTCCAACCTCAACCATTCTGTGATTCTGTGGTCCGTTTAGTTAGTTCCACTACTAGGGGGGTGAGGGGGTAAGGCTATGCCCAAACCCTCTAAGTTATGTTGCTACGGAAGCTGTACTAGTAGTTTACCATATTGACTTGCCTTGGATACTGTATTCACATTCTGGGCCCTGATCACAACGGATGCTTTCCTTCCTGAGAAAGTGATAGACTCATGGCCCATCTAAATAGTCCTTTGGTCCCTGTGATTTGAGGTGTATTTGGAGAGAGCTAATGCAGCTAGTATAATTGGCCACGATCCCGATTTGGGACCACTATCATAAATTAGATGTATATACTTCGCATCGTGAGTTAGTTTGGTCAAATCAGTCCAGGAAACTTGTTTCATCAGTTTCATTTTGCAAAACTATTGCTTTTTTGAATAGGCACTGGTGCTTCATAACAATCACATGTTCTCTAAATCAGAAACTTTCATTTCCACAATTGTAGGCTCGGTGACAGAGGGAAGCAGACTAAAGAGAACTGTAAATGAATGGTTTCACAAAGGAAGTTGGTTTTCTTTCCTTGGTTAAAATATCTGGGTATGCGCTCTTCTGAGCCTCACTTCATTGCAAAGATTAAACCCCTAATACCAAGAGTTCTCACTGATAGCTGTCAGTATTGCTGAAGCGAGTAAAGACCAGCCGTCTCCTGGGCTGCAGCAGCGTGGCCAGCAGGTCGAGGGATATGATTTTGCCCTTCTAGTCCACTCTGGTGAGACCCCACCTGCAGTGCTGCGTCTGCTCTGGGGCCTCAGCACAGGAGAGACACAGAGCTGTTGGAGCGGGGCCAGAGGAGGGGGCCAAAAGTGCTGCGTCTGCTCTGGGGCCTCAGCACAGGAGAGACACAGAGCTGTTGGAGCGGGGCCAGAGGAGGGACACAGAAATGATCAGAGCCCCGCTCCTATGAGGGCAGGCTGAGAGAATTGGGGTTGTTCAGCCTGGAGAAGAGAAGGCTGCGGGGACCTGATTGCAACCTTTCAGTATTTAAAGGGGGCTTATAAGAAATATGGGTACAAAATTTTTAGCAGGGACTACTGTGGCAGGACAAGGGGTAATGCTTTTAAACTAAAAGAAGGTAGATTCAGACTAGACATAAGGAAGAAATTTTTTTATCATGAGGGTGGTGAAGCACTGGCACAGGTTGCCCAGAGAAGTGGTAGAAGCCCCAGCCCTGGAAACATTCAAGGCCAGACTGAACGGGGCTCTGAGCAACCTGATCTAGTTGAAGATGTCCCTGCTCATTGCAGAGGGGGTTGGACTAGATGGCCTTTAAAGGTCCCTTCCAGTCCAAACTATTCTATGATTCTATGATGAAATCTGTGATTAAAAGGTTCCATCATCAGCCCAGTTGATCAAGAAGACTTCATTCTATTATTTTCAGTCAGGAAATCATTCTTGTTATCATAATATATAAACCCTCAGCCAGAAAAGTAAGAGAAACCAACTTTGACGTTCAGGAAAACATCTGATTTCAAATTTTCCCTGTTGTTATTGCTGCAGTATAGGTTCCTGATCTCAAGAACGCTGTGACTCATTAGACATTGCCTGAACGCAGGACAAAAATTACCAAGAATTTACAGAGTTTTTTAGACTTACTCTAAATCAGATTCTTTCACTTTTGAATCTCTACAAATAACATCTTATTTCATGTGTGAGGAGCTTTTGTAAAGTACTATCATAGAATCAGAGTGGTACTAGATCTTGGGGGATCTCAGGCCCACCTCCTGCTCAGAACAGGGTCACTTAGGGGATCAGAGTTGGTAGCTCAGAGCTTTGTGCTGTTGGGTGTTGAAAACCTCTGATGATGACTGCACTTGGGTAACTTGCTTCACTGCTCAGTTGTCCTCATGGGGATAAGTTTTTTGTGGTTTTTTTTGTTGTTGTTTTTTTTCTCTTACAATCAGTTTTGAGTCTCTCTTGTTTCAGTTTTCCCTGTCTCTTGTCCTCCTACTATGCACTGCTGTGAAGAGCCTGGCTGTATCGTCTCAGTAAATTCCTCGCAGGTAGGGGCAGGCTGCTATCTATGCCCCTCCAAAGCCATTGCATGTCTGGGCTGAAATAGCCCTGGTCGGTCGGCCCCATCTCACATGGCGGGACTAACAAGTGCTGAGCAGATGTGCTCCATCTGCTGCCCGTGACAGTGTTGGTACAGCCCAGGATGCTGCTGGCCTTCCTGGCTGCCAGGCAGGTGCCCAGGTTGCTGCTCACCACACCCCAGGTCCTTCTCCGCAGTGCTGCTCCCTGGCCAGGCAGCGCCCAGCTGGCAGCGATGCCAGGGGTTGTTCCAGGTGCAGCACGTTGCATTTATCCTTTTTAAACTTCACAAGGTTTCTGTCACCCCATTCCTTCAGCCTGCAGCTGGCAGCCTTGCCCTTGTGGCTGTATTGACTGGTCCTCCTAGTTCAGTGTCACCTGCACACCTTATGAGAGTACGCTCCACCACTTCCCTGAGGTCACTAATAAAGGAGTAAACCAGGGAAGGACCCAGTATAGTCGACCCCTGTACTACTGCAGTCTTTACTGGCCTCCTGGTGAAGTAGGAGCCATTAATTCTACACTCTGAGACTCACCATCCAACTTGGTTTTGTCTGCCCATCAAGACAGTAACATCTGAACTTGGATACAAAAATATTTTTGGGAGACGGTGCTGAAAATGTTCCTAAAGTTGTAGTAAATGACATGTGCTTCTCTCTCCTTGTTCACAAATCCAGCCATTTTATCACAGAAGGAAATCAGGTCAGTCAAGCATAATCAATCTCAAAGTGGCAGAATCTGGCCATAACAGGAGTTAAGGAAAGGGAATGTGGGGAACTGACACTTTAAAATGCTTAGAAAGTTACTTACTTTTAACTCCTTCAGATCATCTTCAATATTTTTTTCTAGATTTTGATAGTAAAATGGTTTGTATCTTTGACTAATCTCTGCAAAAAGAAAAGAACTAAGTGAAAGTGGTTTTCAATGGAAAATAAATGATTTATACTTCTAACAATTTTGATGGATAAGGATTGAATAAACATTTGTATGAAGTCAGAAAGAGGAAAACTAGATGTACATTTGGAATTTGTTCACATGGCTCATTTAGCCTTAATATAGTATTAAGAACAGGATGATTTCTAGGGATTTTTTTTTTGTTGTTGTATTGCTTTTTATGGTGAAAGCTCTCTCTCTATGATCTGTGGCTGCCAGCACCTTTTCTTGACTTGACTGGCCAAAAGATTGGTTGCCACATTTTAAGAAATAAGATACATTAAATTGCACTTAGCTACTTGATAACCAACTATCCTGTCTCTGCTAAAGAAGGAATTACTGAAATAATCTACTAACATGGTAAATATCAGTATTTTGCATACGGAAAAATTAGAACATAAGACCCAGTGCAAGCATAAATGCCATCCATGTGCAGTAGATTATGTATGTTAAACATGGAAATAGTATATGGGCTCTTCCTGGTATACAAATTTCCTCTGAGAATTTAAGTACATGCCTGTTGTATATGAAGCTCTTGGTGCCCCTGTCAAAATCCAAACCTCTATTTCCTGTTATGTGTTAATGTAGGGGTTTTTTTCTTGTGGGTGGTTGTTTTTTAGTTTGTGGGGTTTTTTTCCTGCTTGTTGTTTTGGGATTGTTTTCTTTGGGTTGGGTGGTTTTTTTTTGTTTTTTTTTTTTGACACTACATATTGAGGCAGAAAGGAGACAAGAGGCGATAAAAAAAAAAAAATTACTTATTTCCTGAATGCTCTTAGTCTCTTTCCCAGACTGTTCAGTCAAGACTTTTACTGATTGCAAATGTTTTGTGATCTGACCGTATGAAAGGATGGGTAGCCAGTCAAAGGCTGTTGCATTGCTCATGGAAGGCTAAACTGGGACAGCTTTTGAAGCTAGTTTCAATAGGGTATTTTCTCGGTCATACCCAAGGTATATTATGTCCCCTGATGTTAGCTTTTCTGTAAATTT
>KL279958.1:0-10637 GCA_000699545.1 Podiceps cristatus | reverse complement strand
TATCTTAGTTCCATCTATTCACTAGTATTTGTCAAATCTGTGAATGTTGGACCAGACCCCATTTTTAGTCAGGGTACAGGAAGCAGGCTTTACTGGGCATGTAAACTGGTATTTCTGTTTTCAAAACAAAAAATTGTACTTTAAGATGAAAACACTCAAGTTTCTTTTGCTGCATTACAAACTGTTGACGGACACGTAACAAAAAGAATACCAAAGCAGTGCCTTACCTGCAAAAGTTGGCCGTTTCTCTGGCTCTTGCTCCCAGCATTGTGTCATTAGGTCAATAACTTCCACTGGACATGTATCAGTGATCTCCTTTATGTCTGGTCTGTTTCCATTAATGATGCCAAAGCAAATCTGGGCTTCATTTATACCATCTGAAAAAATGAAATTTCCTATCAGATCCTGATCACAGGTTTTGCTACCTTTCTGTAGGTAAAAGAAAGCGTGAAGCAGGTCTCTAGATATGTAAAAGAACGTTTGTGGATATGTAAAAGAAGATTTCAAAGGAAGATGTCTGATTTACAGCTATAAGTCTCTCCCATTAGTGAATTTGAATCCCCTGCCCTAACTTCCATGGATTAGAGATTTATTTTAAGATTAATGGATTTACTTTTATATGTAAGACATGCCCAGTGTGGGTAAGGGTAACAGATCTAGCTCTCTAGAACCTGAATCTCAGTGATGCCCTGCGCTGCGTCTGAACACAAAGATGGCTACACAGGCAACTTTTAGTTAGCAAAAAATCCATTCAAAACATTAAACTCGTTAGTCCAGAATTCCAGAGTTTGCTCCTGTTGCCCTACATGAGCACATTACTGCATGTTGAGAAATTAGCACCTCACAGCTGAGAAGTGGTAACTGTCTGTGTGATCCTTCCTGTTAAAACAAAAACCACACTTGTCTAGCCCAAATTAGGAAATGGTGTCTATCAGATAAAGTTTCCACTCTGGCCTGCCCAAGGTTTGTCTAACTCAAGCTGCTGAGTGCAGCTTTATGCCCACACCATGTGGATGTGAATGTGAATAGATGGGGCTTGTGCCTGCATTTCAATTCAGCTGTTCTTGTCCACACTTAGAAGTCAGGAATGATGCAACTAATACCTCTTACTGGCCACGAGGTACTGAACAGGTGCTATTCTTGGCTACAGACAATTTAATCTACTAATCTTAATTTTTTAACTTTAAATGATTAACATTCTTAATTTTGTGATACTGTCTTTTTGGAAGTAACTTACGTTCATATGGCTCTTTGTTAGCAAAAATTGCCCAGATCACTATGCCGAAGCTGTAAATATC
Organism: Podiceps cristatus; assembly: GCA_000699545.1. NCBI lineage: Eukaryota > Metazoa > Chordata > Aves > Podicipediformes > Podicipedidae > Podiceps > Podiceps cristatus. The sequence goes on along the minus strand of KL279958.1, from coordinate 9,339 downwards.
TGATTTCTCCACAGGTTTTACATTAACACAGCGTAAATGCTCTGGGGCCATATAGAAAAGAGTCCCAGCATTGTTCTGGCAAGTGCTCTTGATTTGCTTCTGTCGGACAGTCTCTTCTTGGGTCAGCCGACTCCAGTTCTTAAAGGAGGCAACACCAAGATCTGCAATCTGAAAAATGAGACACATCAGAGCTAGTGCTGTGATGAAGAGGAGATAAATAAGTACTTCGTGCAGTGCTCAATTTTAGAAAGAATAGCTAGTAATAACTTATCTAAAAATGAAACACTGCAAAAAATGCATCTACAAGAAAGGAAAACAAACTATTTGTCAGTTTATGAGGTTTTTTCCCCCTAAATAAAGTACCATTGCCAACTGGGAACCATTAAGCTGAACCTTCATTATTAACTTTACCCCACTTGGAACAATCACACAATGTAAGGAAAAAAGAAGTTTGGTTTTGCTCACATTGACAGTCATGTTCAAGATCTGCTTGCAGTGCTTGCAGCACCAAATCCATATAAGAAACAGATAAGGTTTAAATACAGAAGTAGTCTATGAGATGGGCAGATGTCCTTCCTCCCTCACTGCCCTTTCCATTTAGATTCCTTTTAACTCAACTTCCTTAGATCTTCCTACAGAGAGGGGGAGGAAGAGGATCTAAAATGATGTGATGTGTATGGCAGAGAGACATGGAAAAGGACAGCATGCAATAAGGTAAAGCAGGGATACCCAAGTACTCTGCGCTTGGTAAGGTGACATTACTGAAAGCTTAGGGTGCGGTTTTACAACTAGGCTAGCGGCTGATGGTGAAGAAAGCAACCCTTCCTTCCTTTCCCCACAGCCTCTTGTTGTGTGCTCCCTCCTTCCTCCTGTTCCAGCACTGACACTTAACTGATGTGGGGAAGACCTAGTGCAAGACACTCCAATGACTGGCTGAATCAAGTGCTCCCCAACAGAAGGGTAGCACTGCCAACAAGGCAAATTGTAATCTGATGGTTTGGCTTCCTAAATCAGGGAAGGGTGATCAGATCAGCATCAGTGCCAACACAAGGGAACGGGATGTCAACAGGAGAGGAAAAACAGAAGAAAATGGGACTGCCTCTCCTAGCCACAGGCAGCTGTCAACCTGAGTTGTGTAACCAATCACTTCAGATAAAACTGAGGTGACACCTTGCCTCGCTTCTAACTCGCTTTCCTTTCCTCTCTTGTTGCCTCTGACTAGCTTAGTTTTCCTCTTGAGTTTCTGAAGGTTTGGGCTAAATTTTGAGATGATGTATTCACAGGAAGAAGAAAATGTAAATGACATTCTGCTGAAGAAGTAGGAATCCAAGTTCATGTCTACAAGTGAGAGGAGGTCTAATATGACAGAGGAAGATAAAAGATAAATTTTCCTACATTTGCAGTTTCCTAGAACAACTATTTCCCTTTCTAAATACTGGCAATTCATTCAAGCAGATAAATCATACTGCTGTCTTAAACGATACTTTTGATCAAGCTGCTTAAGGAAGTTTCATCTGATTCTGAATTTGATCCTGGGTTCCAGTTCAGTTTGTCATGTAGTGTGATGATAGCCTAGTTTGGTCCTGTCCATACGAGCAAGCTGAAACCCCCAAAACATCCAATTTACATTTAAAGGAGATCATGATGTGTTTTGGTTTGGGTTTTTTTGTTTTGTTTTGGTTTTTTTTTTTGGTGTGGGGGGAAGATGTTTTCCCCTTACCTGCAAGCTGCTCATACTGCACTAGGATTTGCTAATATATTAACCTTGTCAAACCACTTCTTCCTAATATATGTTTGAGAAATAACAAACAACAGAGCTCTCTTCACAATAATTTATTCTGTAGTTCCATAGTGTAATGGGGTGATTATTTCAGCAACTCACCTTGACCACAGACGGGGCATTTGATGAGGACTGCTGCAAATTCTACTCAGGTTTATTCAGCAGTAGGCTCTGTATCTATGTGTCTTGATCCAGAAGCCCACTAAAGTTAATACAAGGGCTTTGGAACAGGCTTATAGACCATTCTTTGAAGTAGTTTCCTGCTGCTTTTTTTGTAGCTGCTGGCTGTCATTTAAAAATTATGACTAAGGGAAAAAAAGGGAGAAAAAAGAGGAAAAGATAATAGGCAAAAGAAGGAAAGGAATAAAAAGGAGGTGGTAAAGGCAGGAGGAGAAATTAAAGCAATAAAGAACAAAAGACATGATCCATAAGACACTTTATTTGTTTCAATCTCTGTGTGTTTGTTTTCCCCCCATTTTGTTATTTGTAGTTCATTAATTCTCAACAATATTATTCATTTTTTTAATACCCTTAGTGATTTTTCTTTTTTTCCCACAGATCACGGGAAAATTATACAAATTTCGGGCTCAAAGGTTTTATAGGCCACCATACTTCTGTGATACACTGCTAACACCCTCTTACTGATAGCTTGCTAGACTACAAGCTACCGATCAGGAATAGTAACTAATGCAGCTGAACTGGGTTCTTCAACCCGAATCATCAGCTTTCTCTGTATACGTTCTAAAAAGTACCTTAATGTGGAAGTCTGTGTCCACAAGGATGTTTTCTGGTTTTAGGTCTTTGTGTACGAAGCCTTGGTCATGCAGATAAAGCATTCCTTCTGTGATCTCCAGCACAAAACGCCCTTTCACTGACAAAGGCAGTGAGAGCTAAAATAAAGAAGTACCATCTATTAAAAAGTGCTACTACAACCATCAAATTAAAAAACAGTCTTTAAAAAAGTTTCTCAGTCCCAAGGGTACCTCCGCTCAAGCCAGGGTAAAAAAGAACCAAGATCCTGCTTAGATCTAAATTTTTGCATTAAAGTAATTCTAGAGTCACTCTATATTTACAAAAGTGTTCTTCTTTAGCAAATTCTCCACATATCTCTACAAACACTGCTGTAACTCTGAACCTGTAACTGTGGTCTGCTCCTCTGCGATGCGCAGGAAAGCCGTAGCTGTCCTCTGCTGCCTCTAGAGAAGGCAGGGCTGCCACTGGCTCTTTAATACAGAAAGAAGAATGAGAAACTAAAGACTCCACTCTTTGGAGATAGCAGTAACATCCTGTCTGTTTCAAGCATCTTATCAACCCTAGGGAGCAGCAAGGGATGAAGCAATTCACTGCTCACTTTCTGTAGCACTTTCATCATGTTCCCCCGGTCCACGTACTCCATCACAAGCGAGTAGTTTCCATCTTCCAAAATTATGCCCAGTAGCTTTACCACACGGTCATGCTGCAGTCTGTGCATAATCCTGCCTTCTTCAAGGAGGGAAGCATTGTATCTGCAAAACAGAAATTACACTGAACTTAGGTGACAGGCTAGAAAGAACACAGGGATGAAAATGTTGTTGATTCATAAGGAAAACGATGGCCAAAAATGTTAACATCCCTAGTAAGATGAACAATGCCTTCAGCTGGTTTTGAACTGATACAGCTTTGTTCATGCCAGGTTATATTATCTAAGTCTCAAATGCCTTGCACAGAGCCTGTCTGGTCAGCCTAATTTTAAGGCCTGCTTTTCAGAAAGCGCATAAGCATTCTTTTTGTAGGTGCTCTACTGGTTGTGTATGTCCAGATCCCTGAACTGGGGTGGGATCAGGACAGGGCAGAGCTGAAAGAGCCTTTGGACAAGGAGGATCAAGATACACTCCACTACCTCTTGTACAGGAAACTATACAGGTCTCTTTCCCAAAGGGCTGGTATTCGTGTTCATGTTCAAAATTGATTTATTACAGGGAATCCACCCACATAATGGACAGTGATAACATTTACTAACAATTACTGGTTTAGGCCGAATTCAAAGCCTGAAAAATCACTCTTGACCTGTGCCTCAGTACAACCCATCAATAGTCACAGGTACACAGCTGGGAGCTCACAGCTGGTATCCATTATATCAAATAGTCTTTTTTTTTTTTTTACTATTGCTCCAGTTCTAGTCATTGTGCAAAAGGATGTAAGAAAATCTTGAGACTACATTGCTTGCTAATGCTTTCCTAACCTGTGACTTAAAAGGAAAGTTCTTTCTACCTCTGTGTTCCTGTAGTACTGGAGAAGTGGCTGTTTTGTTTGCATTAGGCTGTAAATTCGCTTAAGACTTCTGGTTCAAGGCTTTAAGAAATAACAAACTTATGAGCTCGAGTAGTAAGAAAGTAAAAGCAAATCCAAAAAGTAAACCAGGCAGGCTTGTGCATTTTAATTGTGTTCATTCCAAACTGTCAGTGCAGTCTGCAAACTACTAGGATCTCTTAATTTGCTGTCCACTGGCAAAATAAAAACTCATTATTTATCGTAATGCCAACTAAAAGAACATGTGTTTTTGTCTCTCTCTAGTGGATCACTCATGGGAGTTTTAGGATTGTTATGGCTCTGAGGTAGTAGAGCTGCAAAGTGACCTAAATCAGCAGCTACTAATGCTCAAACTAAAGCAGTGGGCTTGGCTCACTCTGTTTTTTTTCAAGGGAGAGAGGGTTACATTCTAGGTATTATACATGTGGGGTTGGAATCCTGCTGATAGCTCATGTGTGTTTAGTTCCTAATGGACATCTATGGTTGGACAGTTGTTTTGAAAATTGATCTGCAAACTTGAAAATATCACGTGCCAATTGAGTTCTCGCATTTCCTTAAGCGTGCAAGAGTCCCTTTGATTCTTAACAATTCACAGTATGCTCACCTTGCAACAGGAACTTCACTGAAACAATGACTTAAAACTAAAAAAGTTGGCTTATGAGGGGAAAAAGGAAAATTTGCAGGATAGCTGCTAGTATTGTCTTAACAATATTTTCTCTACAGAATCCAAAGATCTGAAATTATTATGCTTTATTTAGATTTATCTCCATTGAGTTTAGCAGATTCCTTAGACTAACTGAAAGATAAGTATCAGAACTAAGATCTGTAACTTACTCAGTGCGCTGGGGTCCTGTATACACTTTTTTTAATACTACATATCCATGTTTCTTGTGAACACATAAAGAAATTGTTCCAAATCCTCCAGCGTCTAATTGTTTCTTTTCAAGCAAATCCTGGGTGTTCATGTGGATGTCTTCCAGAGACATGTTTGCAGTCTTTGTGGCTTAGCAATTAAAACAAAACCAAGTACCCTAGTGCTTTTGGACCTGTAGTATAAAGGAGAAAAAGAAAGCGTCATTATCAAGCATTTATCTGTTCCACTAAATAAGCATCTATGTAAGGAGTGGGACACAAGTGTGTACTCTTGTGACCCTTACGAACAAAGGGACTCAGTCTGAAACCAAAGATGCCGTGGTTCTCACAGGATCAGACCTGTCAACCCATTACAGTTATATTAAGTTGATGTAAAACTATTTCTTCACCCGAGGATCTCAAAGTGCTGTTAATAAATAGTTTTTATCCATATAATATGCAGTACATTGGTACTGTCCCTACATTTCACATGTGCAAAAACTGAAACCCAGAAAAATCAAGGACCACTGTCCCAAATGTGGGTAGAGCCTAATGATTCTGATAGGTTTTCTGAATTGCCTGAACATGGGCCTGCCAGTTGCCCAAATACTTATATAAGTCTAAGCTATCTTTTAGACATCTTTGCAAATCCAGCTCTAAAGGGTTTGCTTGAAGATTAAAACAAATGAGCAAACAAACAAAATGTTTCTCTGGAGGGTGAAACAAAGAACTCGGCTTCTACGGGAAACTTATTTTCACGGCTGTCTGAAAGGAGACAAGTGCTAGGAAGGACTGTGGTGGGGATGTAAGGCGACTTCTCTCCTGCCTCTCAAAAAGACGAGGAACAAAGAAATTGCAAAGGCTTGTAGTAACTCCTAAGTGCACCAAGAGGAAAAGAGAGCTTGGGGGAGCCAAGATAAGTAAGCCTCAGTGGATGCCAGAGTAATTTTAAGCCTTTGATGAAGCTGTTGTGCTCTCTTGCCTAATGTGTCTCTCAGGAGGTAAAACCTTAAAAGGTGGCTAGACAGCTGGTGCCTTCGGCACACACCAGCAAGCTGCGTTTCTAGTCCAGGGGAAAGCCACAAGCTCTGCTTTTTCCCTCACTGAACTTCTACCTTAAGCACCTTACATCAGGTAAAGAAAGAGTTTGCTGAGAAAAGACAAAGTCCAAGAGACCAGCAGGGCTGTCCAGTTTCCATTCCTCTCAAGTGACTATGACACAGATACGGAGCTGGCAGAAAGGCACCATTTCAAAGTGCTGTCAGCAACAGGAGATTGGCTCGTTCAGATAATTAGGAGCTCTGAAAACAGCAAAGGGATTTTGAAATTGTTCAGACCAACAAGTGACTGCTAACTCCTGTAAACTATTGGGCACCTGTATCATCAAATCTCTAATTGAAAAGATTGCTTAATGTTGTTACGATCATCAGCTGCACCCTAATTACTACAGCCTCTTTCTGGAGTCTGGGAGCTAAGGAGGTAGTGAAAGTGTCTGCAGAAAGTAGGTGTCTGAGGGAAGAGAGATGTTTATGCAGCAGTTTAGAAATTGTCTGATCAGTTCAATACTGACAAGCCAAGATAGGGAAGAGTAAACTTAATTAAAAAAAACCAAAAACACAAAAACAATGTTGTACCTGTAGAAGAGAGAAAGTAAGAGCTTCCTCTTCTAAGTGTATATACTGTATGGAGTGGTGTTGTATAGGCAGGGAATATCCTCTCTACATCTGGAGCAGCGTGCTTGCTTCTGAGGTTTCTTCTTTGCCTTCCCCGACTTTGAAAGGATGCAGATTTGTCTTGCTGGAGGTCTAGCCTGCTTTATGAGCACAGGACTAAGGATATGGCCGCATTTGTTTACTAAGAAGGTAAGTTCTGCTATGCCTAATAATTGTTAGGGGAGAGGAGGTGGTCCTTGTGTTTTGTTTCTTATTTGTTGTGGTTTGTTTTGTTTGTTTTTAATTTCTTCACTGTTAATCAACTAGTTGAGTAACCAATGACTCACAGCAGTGCCAAGAATACTCACTGTTGCTCTCACAGGTGAGCTTTCATTTCCCTGGAAGTTTCTGGTGATGGTTCTCTGGCTTCCTTGGGGTGGTGCTACTGACTGCTGTGCAGATGGGGTGGGTGTCACAGGTAGGAAGGCCTGAATTCAGCCATGAGACTTTAATATGGCATGAACTAGTATTTTGCTTCTTTATCTGGGGTTTCCCTTTCAAGAACAGGTTCAAACATATCTATGGTAATTTTTCCATGCTAACAGCAATTATGCATCTAGGTAGTAGTTATTCTTGTACGAATTCCATGTACTCTTCTTGTGAATAGAAATTAGATATGTATTTTTGAATGCTGAGCCTCTAAAGTTGCATTAATACTATCGATAGCTTGGGGCTGCCATTCAGTACCATATAACCTGACAAAAAACAGCCCTGCCTCAAACCGCAATAATATAGGACCTTGTTCCTCTTTACATTGCTAATCCCCGTTCCTACCAAGCAGAATATCATCACTGTAACCAGAAGGCTTGGAAAGTAGTAACAGAAGTAGTAATAACTTCTGAAATCGTAAGATCTCTGCTGAAATGAGCTGGATAACATTCAATGGAGGGAATTCTCTCATACGATGGGAGGGAAGCCTCCTCCTTGGGCACGCTCTGCTATTAGGATGCTACTACTTTCTTTGTTATTAACTAGTGTGGTACTCTGAGTAAAAGCACTTTGATCTTAAGACTTATTTCAAACCCAAAGTTTTTTGTAGGATGGATACCACAGGAAAGCAATCTCTAGCCAGGTTTTTAAGCAAAAACTGCTTGCTTTGGTATACTGCTTCACGTGAGGTATTGGCTGATGTTACCTGGAAACGTCAGATGATAAAGAAATCGAGGAGGGAAGCTCAAAGGCTCAAGTTCGTTCCAAGTTGACTGCTCTTTACTGAGATACATGGTAATTCAAATGTATCCTCAGTACTTATGATGCACCAGTGCATACATTACATATCTATCTGTGGTTAAGAGAGCATAAATTTTGTAGTTTGGTTTAGCCTAACCTTACAGAAGCTACGTGTACTTCTAGGGGTTAACATGTGTTCTATGAGGTAGCCCTCATCTGTTTACTTGATTATAAAGCATTTGTTTTAAAATATACTATTCTGAACACCTGTACTGGGGTGAGTTCATATTTAGCAAGAGCCAACATGTATTATGAAAATTTTGAACACTGGTTGCTAGAAGAGGGGGATTTTTGCCCACTGATACATCTGGGGTTTTTTTTAGAGATGGGCAAAAGTGTATTCATAGAATCGTTTAGGTTGGAAGAGACCTAAACAGATCGAGTCCAACTGTTAACGCTGTCCACCACTAAAGCACATCCCTAAGTCCCACATCTACACGTCTTTTAAATACCTCCAGGGATGGTGGTTCAACCGTTTCCCTGGGCAGCCTGTGCCAGTGCCTGACAACCCTTTCGGTGAAGTGGGTTTGTGGCACTTTGCTTTTTAACACCACGGTTACGTTCTCTCCTGTAAGGCCCAAAGGGCACATAAACTCCCAAGAATCATGACCTGGTTCTTGGGTTGTATGGGGCCTGATCACCGTTCAAAAGTGGTTTGCTCTAATGATTTGTTACTGATCTGCTGGCGAACTTGTGTAGCCTGCACAGTTAAGGAGGACTGCTGAGCCTGTTAGTGTGGTAATATGAAAAAAGGTCATGCGGTAATTGCTGCCCGTTTGGTTTAATGATACTCACAGGGCACAAATTCTTGAGGGGTGTTCTAAGGTATAATTGGAGAAAGCGAACAAGTTTGCAAGCACCAAAACTTGTGGCCACTTAGTTATGTCAGGAACAGAAGGGAATAACAAACGGGAACCAAAGCTGCTATCACCGATATGGGTAACTCGAAATAAATGTGAGGGTCCCTGTAGCTGAAGACAAAAATACTACAAGTGTGGAAGGTGTTTTAAAAGCTGTCAGTGCACCTCAGCTCTGTTGCTGCAACTCACATAACCCACTTCGTCTAAACCCTTCCCCTCTTCTAAGGTTGTTCAGCTGCTGCATCTTTTCACTGAAGAATTTTTTTTTTTTCTTTCGGAAAAAGCAAAGCAGCAAGTTACAGAAGGGATCCCGTGGGAACGTGAGGAGGAGCCAAGACAGGGAAGCAAAAGTGTTCATGAAACACGAGTATTTGTAGGACCAGAGCAGAGGGAGGGTGAAACACGCTGCGAGTTTCGGTGTGAGCAGCGGCGAGGGAGGGTGGAAAGGGGAAAGGAAGGGGTCTGGGCAGTGCCTCGCACCGCTACGGCTCTGCCACAGCCGGCCTGTTTTAGCACAGAAGAGGTGACGGAAACGTGCATTCCCGTGCGGGAGTCGGAACAGGCTGCCTCGGCAGAGGCGCTCCGTACCGCCGCGGCGCCTCGGGACGCGCGAACC
>KL279957.1:0-29531 GCA_000699545.1 Podiceps cristatus | reverse complement strand
AAAAAAAAAAAAAAAAAAAAAAAGAAAGAAAAAAGAATAGAGCTCATTTAATCTCTTTCCTGTCTTAAATTCACTTAACCCTTGCTGGCAGGGAAATGCGCCTCACACTGCTAGCACAGACTAAAAAGTAAAGTGTTCCTAACTCATATAGTGCTAACTATGTCTGCTGGCTCAGACAGCATGTCTAGAAGCTCCTGAGACCTTTCGTTTAGGGTAATTTTATGCTGCCCATTGTAAGTGCAAAGACATGTCAGCTAACTAAAAAAGCCAAGTTCAGGTACCAAAAGAAGTCCAGATCTAAGCACACTGTGATATGCAAATATGCAAATCAAGAGATAGCCACAGTCCCATTAACAAATCCAGAAATCCCTTAGAACAGATGTCTTCATTGCAGCTTTTATGCAACCATGAATGCCTCTACATCTCCAAGCACAAAGGCCACATTAAGTTCAAGGACATCGATGGGAACTGAAGATATCACTATAACACTGGTTGTTGGGGGCAAAAGGAAAATAAAACCAGTCTTTCCAGGCAGGCAGAGCAGATAACAGTGCTTACATCGATTAATTTCTGCTGCCCCCCTGGAGAAGGCAACCACAACTGTATAAACTACGGAAGGTAAAGGTTTGTTTTTCTTTGGCAAATATTTGTCACCACACACACACATTATTTTTTAAAGAGGAAAAAAATGGTAACCTTTTGAAAAGACAAATATTATAGTCTAGATAGCCCTATTGTGTAATAAATTATGTGCAGTGTATAATAAATTACATGTAAAGAAATGTAACTTCTCAGCTATGCTTGATATGGATATGTCTCAGTAATATGGATAACAATCACAAGGACGAAATCATAAGTTTTTTCTCTAATGCAACTTTTTAAAAAGTCTTTTTCCACTTATTCACAGTCTGAACGCAGGAGTTTTCAGTAAGAATAGTATATGACAGCTTAGAATAGGACTTACGATAACTTCAGGGAAGCCTAATTCTGTTCCTCACTATTTTTCAGTACTTCCATCTTCCATATTTAATTGTTGAGCATAATTTCTGTATGTAATATTTATTGCTTTTAAACAAGTAACCTGGAAACAGTAAAGTTCAAAGAGTCCTCAGTTCTCTGGAAGCTTGAGGAAGTTTTTAAACAAATAATCAAAACAGCATCACATGGATACCACAGCACATGGCAGCCATTTCAAAACTATGCCTCAAAATTTGGGGCAGCCAAAAATTTTCCAAGAAAAATTCCAACCTTTGTCCCCAAAGTTGATTTTAAAAATGAACAAAATACATCTGAACCTCATTCTCCAAAACACTTGGCTGAACACATCCCACAAAGTATAAGGCAGATAGCTTACCATCAGCCCAAAGTGGTGAGCAACTGAGAACACAGCTTGTCATATGGAAGGTGCCTTATGTAACTCTATACCTCATCAGATCTGCCTACAACATACACTTCTAACCTCCCTTCTTCCAGCATCACGAAATGCCAACACTAAGGTTATCTCTCCTTCAAATAGCACTGACATATGGGGTAATTCATAAGCGCACAACACATGATCCTTACACATCTGTTCCATAAACACAGAGTAAGCAGATAAGGAGAAAAAGCCAGATAGCTCAAATGACACTTATCGTTTACTGCAATTACTAAACATATACTCATTAAAAGGCAAATGGTTTCAAAGAGTATAAATATTTGTCCTAAATGTTTGCAGCCAGAAAAAAACTCAGGTGCATGACACTTACAGCCCTGCAAAACCCAAGAAAGTTTCATAATAATCATCATCATCCCCGTTCCTGAAAAATGCTCTTCTTTTTCCACAGCACAATCAAGCAACACATCAAAAAGCCAAGCCCTGGTTATGCTTTGTAGCACTAATGGAGCAATTATATAACTATTCTTCTTGCTCTTATTCAATCAGCAGATTCTGCAAGGCCAAGTGCTCATTATTTTTTTGTTTTTCTACTTTCTCATGTAATTTGTCCTTAGCCAGCCAAGTGCTCTTATTTCTCCAGAATTCAAACTACCAGTTACATATTCAGTTACATGCATTTCACAAAGACTTAAAACAGCAGTTTCACAAAAAAAAAAAAAAAAAGTAAATTGTTATGAACACACTACCTTTTTAAAACATTTTTACATTGTAACAGCCCTGTTTATCCAGTCTGCTTTTGATCAGGGGGTTGGCTCTTTAAAGGTGCCTTCCAAACCAAACCATACTATGTCTCTATGAACAAGAGTATATATTTCACACTTGCCCCAAACTCCAAACAGTCCAAAGAGAAAAGCAACTAAGAAAAGTATGTACAATCCATAAGTGACTCCTGAGGTGGGTAGGAGGAAGGAAATTCACCCTTTGCATACAGACATATTTACTTACTTACCTCAGGGTTTACTTTAGTTCTGTATAAAAGACCTACTAACAACAGCAACAAATATTTTCAACGTGATCTATATGAGCTATCAGAACCCCTTTAACTCCTTAGCTTTATTGATCTGGTGAAGGACTTCAGGATTTCCTCCTCTGCAGTTAAGCTAGCACAGGCTGAAGATAGAAAGGCAGACAATATATAAGCAGAACTTGCAAAGGGCAATAGTAAAAAGGGTACGTAATTTTCCTGCTATGAGCATGCAGAATATTAACACTAAATCCCAACTTCAGTACATACAAATCTCTATCCCAAAAAGAAGTCTTCCTCATTTAGCACTATGGTGATTAAGTCTAATATTCACTATTACTGACAAAAGGAGTTTTAAGATCTGACTAGTGATAAGGGCAAAGGAAAGTATTTCCGTGTGAGAAATGGCAAGAAGATGAAATTAAGATAAAAGGCATCATTCTTAAGAGAAATTGAATCATTCATGCGTAAAGTAGGTCTATTTTTTACTTTCATTTGCATATAAATGTTTTGTGTTAGTGGTAAATGATAAGTGATTTCATGCTGTTAGTGCACACCAATGTTTTCTCTGCCAAATAATAATGCTATTTCATCTGCTGCAATCTTCTAGCTTTACAGATTAAAACATACAGTGTATAATAAATTCCTGTGCAGCCATAGCCACTTTAAGTAACTAGCATGAAACCAGTACTGAAACCAGTATGGTGTACAAAGGAAAAACTGTTTTGTAGTGAGTTTTAACCAAACTCTATTCTACACAAATGCAGACTCCTGAAGACATATTTTGCAAATTTGCAAGGACTTTACAAAGTTCTTTGTTTAAAGAAAACTAAAGTATTCTAAAGTTATTTGTGAAGTTTTCTAAATATTCTTATCTTCCCAGAACAAAATATTTCATACTTTAAAGTCTCCTTTTAAAACATACTTGAAAATGTCCAAAATCAAACAAAACTAATTTAATCTTCACTCAAACAAAACGTACATGATATTTTTGAAAATTAAGAAAAAAAAAAAGTCCTCATGCATCAAGACATTGTGGTGATAAGAAGAAATCTTTGGCTGTGCAGCCTTCAGTCTTTGCATTTTCCAGACAGCGAGGCAAAGGGGAAAGGAGGCATTTTCTGGGAAAAATATGATACCAAGTTTAGAGTCCACAGACACTCAGCAAAATATGGTCATACCCAGTTTTGATAAATGATAACAACATCTTCTGGCAAACAGATGATGGAAAAAGGATTATGGGCATTTCTTTGCTTTCTGCTGCACAGTTAGGTATTTCAGGAGCTACAAGACTTCCAGGTGGACTCCAAACTCGAAGACTGATGCAGTGATCTAATGGCATTACGTAAGTAATCTTCAGTATGCATTCCTCTTTTCATAAGCATCACCTTCGTCTTTCCACAATTTACTTTCTCTTGGCATTGTTGGTTCATCTCCAGTTCTTAAAACAATCATCAGAGAAACAGGGCCCATCATGTTTTATGTGAGGATGAAGGTCTAGCTACACTGTTTACCAATGAAAGAAAGGTAAAGCAGTCTTAGACTAACTTCACTGCCACACACATACACTGAAAAGGATCATGTTGAGGCTGGATCTGGGCAGTAATTTTATAACTGATGAATAAGTGTATCTTTCATTACCTGGGAGTAGCCTGGAGAAAAAATACCATGATAGCTAACTCAGTTTCTCCTGTATCTCTAGAGCTGGATATGCAGTTTCTTAGTTTATCCTTTTTAACCAGTTTTGAAATGTCAATTATTTTTTGAGATCTTCTCAGTACCAGTAAACACGTCCACATCGAGCATGAATCTACCTGTTAGCGCCACCAGTGTGATCTCAGTTTCATGTCCCATTTTGAACAGAAACAGATAAGAGATGTCTTGCTGGAAACAGAACAACTCTACAGGCTTGTCTCCATCATGGTGTTTTCTCAAGGACTGATGAAAAACCATGCAACAATGAAATACCATCACAGACCTCACTACTTTCTTTTAAGCATGGAGAACGGGTCATTTATCTTGCCCTTTCTGACGTATGGATTTTATAAATCACAAAAACGCACTGAGGCAAGACAATCTATTGAACATACTGCCACCTTCGGAGACTGAAGAGTGGAGAAACAAACCACACTAGTCACATTGCCCACTCTCTCCTGGAGCACGTTCAGCTTCTGTGACAGTACATGATACGTACACACACACATACCCCCCCATTATCAGCAAGTGTGACCTGCAACAGCAGTAGCGGCTGGGCAAAATCTTTATTCCTCCTTCTTTGAAGCACCACAGGAAAAGAGAACCTGTGAATCTCACCCCCAGGAGTCTTGCTCCCTTGTCAAGAGCACAGTATGGCAAGGCTGGCAGCCAAGAATGACTCCACTAAGATGGATAGCACAGGCCACCATTTGTTCTCTGATCAGCTAACGAACGCTGGAAGATCCATTTGTTGTAAGTGCTTATGACAGGAGGGGAATACTGTGAAAGACCATAGCCACCCACCCACCTTCTGTCAAAAATCAATAAAGAACACCCTTTAAATAGTGCTATCAATCATAACTGGTTCCCAACTATTATTATGGCAAACAGTTTGTCTATTTAGCGCTGTTCAATAGCCTCTGCCTGGGTTAAGGTGGTCCCATGCTCTCTCCACACCAGCCAAATACACTTGTTCAGGCTCTCCACTTTCCCCCGGGAAGAAAATGTCGCCCCGTGAACTACAGGTACGCAACATAAGCAGCTGGTTTGCCATTTGCCATAACCACAGCTGACAGGGCAGAAACTGCGAGTAGAAGTTTACCCCCAAAAATGCTGGGAAGGGGGGCAGGAAGAAAGCAGGTCCTAAAACACATCACCTACCAACATTGCAGAAGCTTTCCTCATTGATGGCAACTCTGTCTTGGAAACTCTCCCCTTCAGAGAGGGAGCAGGAACGAACAGTGGGAGGTGGTTCTGTCCCCCTCGATTGTCCTCAATGCTAAAACTGTTTAGGTGGTCACTCACTAACTCAGGGAGAATGAAGGGGAGACTCAGAACTGACAATCCTTTTGGGTTTTAATGACTAAAGTCAATCAGGGATCATGCTTGCAAGGTACAACTAACATTACTGTTCCTATCCCATCATGCCACCCATCATGTCCCCCACCCAAATAGATCTTAACTCAGCTGAATCATACACTTGTAACTCATGCCAAATTCTATCATGAAACCTCTGTCAAACTCCAGTGAAACAGAAAAAATCATCAGATAGTTTTAATTAAAAAAACACTGCACAATGACCACCTGCCCTAGTGGTTATACTACGGTGGAGAGGCATAGGCTGAAAGTTCTCCTCAACAATACAGTCATCATTAGAGGCTAATCAGAAGAATGAGCAAGCACTAACTGGGACAGATACTTACTGATGCAATAAAAAAAGGAAAGCCTGTAAGTATAGGACCAGTACAGCCAAAAAGATTGTCTCTGAATTAAATTTCCTAAGGGGTTTATCTGATTGGTGAACAATAAATTCAAATTAAGTCCACTAAAATCAATATAACAATCACATTTTGTTTCCCTGAGGAGCCATCAGGAGCCAATTGTGAGATTGCAAAAACCTCAGCTTAAATGAGAAGCTGTGATCTGAACGCATGCTATTGTGTTTCAGTGATGAAGTTTTCTCTAAGACGAACTCAAAAAAGCAGACAACACCATATGTACAAGGACCAGGAAGATAGAGACTTGCTGCATGAATTAAGGATGCAGTGTTAGTCTTCGCTACAAATTCCTTATTTTATATTCAACTTAGTTCCATACTTTTGCCTAAGATAAGGGAGCTACAAAGACAAGTTGTGTGTGTTTGTTTAAAGATAACATCTGTAATTACATAGCCAGACAAAAAAAAAAAAAAAAAAATTTAAAAAACCAAAAAAAAAAAAAAAAAAAAAAATTTAAAAAAAGCCATTTCAGCTAATAAACAAGTTTTTTTCAGTGAAAACAGGTTATTTTTGAAAGAGCCACAATCTGTCTCCCTGTGTGCCTGGGAAGAATGGTCATGAGTCTTCACCCTGACTTAGATTTTGCCTCAGTTTAATTAAAGTATTTACTTTCTTGTTTCCTTTTGCACTGTCTGATGAGAAATGTACCTTGTGAATTACTCTCTTTATGTTACCTTCTATATCAGTAGCATATTTTTTTTTTTTTTGGGGGGGGGGGGGGGATTGCACCTTTTCCATTATTTAAAAAAACAAATAGATGTAACTTACTGCACTGAGCTACTTCACAACATTATTGGAAATACTACTCTAAAAAAGAGAATCTAAGATGTGTTTAAAACGAAATGTCTTCTTGTATGGAAAAGCTTTTCTCCCCTTTCTTACTTTTTCTTTTGACTTTTTTAATTTTTTTTTTTCTCTCTTCATTACCCTTCACATCTATCTCCCAAAGATGCAATAACAGGATATTCAGAAAAGCTGCTGCACACTGAGAATCCACAAGCCTTTCTGAAGAGCCTTTCAGCCTACCATCTTTGATTGCCTCTACTGGGATTCAGCTTTCTTAAAGCTGCTTCTGAGGCTTGGAAAAGTAGTACGCATTAAAAATCCACAAAACACCACTTCAGGCAGTCAAGTACATCTTAGCAGAGCTGTTCACAATCCTTCCTACAGTGGAGAATGCAGACAGTGTGCCCAATCTACCACTAATCTTTACAGGCACACACAAAAAGTTAGGAAGAAGGGTGAAGTCAGCACCACACCCCTCATCGAGGGGATAATCCTAGTTATGCATGACGCGACCTGACTGAAAAGACCATTACCAAAATCCCTCTGTGTGCTCCATCAACTATGTATGTATTATTTACACATAAGATAATTATTTCAGTATTTAATCCTTTCTACTGTGAAATACAAGGAACTATGTTTCAGCAAGCTCAAACAATCATCTAAAACATAATTTGCATGAAAGAATCAGTGAAAAATGACATGGCTAATAGCAGGACATTTTGTTTGTAAAGGGCAACCGGCACCTGGTTACTGCATTCGCAAATATAACTGTTTTACATTCCAGACCAAACCCAGTCTAGTCCTTTTGTGATCTCAGATAAGCTTTTCTTTTATAAAGACAGATATGCAAGCCTTAAATCTCTGATACCAATTTATTTAACAAGCACCATCCCATCAGTGGCTATTGCTCTTTATCTTGCTTCTTGTTTAAAAGGCTAAATTGTTCATACATTACATCTCAGAAGTTTCTTGAACTACTTAGACTTCCGGACTAGAAATCTGAACACACAAACTGTGAATATTCAAACACTGTTTACTCCCCTCCTTTTTGCCCCAAGAAGTTTACCAGTGCGCAGAGCAAGTCTACTGCTTCCAAGATAAGCTCCTGATGGCCGATTCGTGTGACTCCAAGATCTTCCAGTTCTTGATGAGTAATGCGTAGTAGCTGGTCACCACTAATCTTCTCTCTCTCAAAGTTCTTTATATATTGCTGCAGACAATCATCAAGACCTGCAGAAACAGGACAGAAGAAGGGAAGACAAAAGTCAGCAACATTTGGTACTGTCGTAGGAAGTCAAAATGGGCTGGAACAAAACATGGAGTCAAGGGAGGATATTTACCCTATCTTTGAGAGAAGTATTTCAACATTACACAAAAATTTATGCTATCCAAAAATCATAACATTTGGAGAGCTACAGCAGCCATGGCTTTTCCACCTGTATAAGATACCAACTGTTCCTGAGCCCTGAACAGAGCCCTGAATTCTTGTAGTATACTGTGCTATGAAAGCGTATCTGACAGCCCCTAATAACAGGTATGTTAGCAATGCCTCTATGACATCTGGGAGGGGAGAAGAGAAGAGGGAACAAGGGAAGGGAGGAAGACTTACCCCCTTCTCCAGGTGCAGCATATCAACAGACACTGCTAGTTACTAGAGCACTGCAACAGACTGGAAACAAGGGAAAGCATTTGTGCCAAAGGCAAATTCTAAGGGAATAATGGGAGTGTGGATATGCTTAACACCATACATCCAGGAGGGACTAGCTACTAGTGCCTCTTAACCACCCTCCTGGCGCACCTCGGCCATGGTAGGTCCTCTGCCATCTCTTGAGGAGGAGCTGCGTCCTCAGCTAGGAACTCGTGTCTTCTCAGGACACTTGACTACAGTGGCCCATGAAGTGACAGACAAAACATCAGTGCCACATCATAGCATTTCTCCTACTCCAAGACCTTTCGTACCCCGGTGAGCTTCCTGACAGTTCACAGGTCATGCCAGCCCCTCAAACAAGCTGCAAAGTGCTCTGGACAACAAGAAAAGTGGTAGCCCTGAGAATGCATAAACTGGGCCCCAACTGCAGCAGCAGATCCAGCTCAACATACTTCAGTTCAGAAACTGTATGGAGTCACTCACAGCACACAAACAATTACTGAGCATGAAAAGCCACTCAAACCAAGACCTGGGTGCACCCCCCAGACCAGGGTAATCAGTGAGCAGAAATAGGCCCGTTGTGCTTAAAAATTTCCCAGAAGTGCATGCAACACATTTGCTCAGGACCCAGATGAGTGCAGGGTTGTACAGCAGGAGGTCCCACTTTGAGGGCCATCCCTGTTCTCGCTATTCAATTTGATTCTTTCCCCATCAATCTTTGCCTACGAGAGAGTACTGGGTCTGGCTGAGATAAGAGTTCATTTTCCTGTGCTTTGTCCTGGCAGCTAGAAAAGGTGTTGACAACACAGCAATGTTTTGGCCAAGCAGTGCTCGCACAGCATCAAGGCTGCCTCTCCAACATTCGCTCCCCACATCTCACCCAGCAGGCTGGGAGTGGGAAAGACCCTGGGAGGGGACATAGCCAGGACAGCTGACCCAAACTGACCAAACAGACATTCTATACTATATGGCATCATGCTCAGCAATAAAAGCTAAAAGGAAGGAGGAGGAGCATAGGCCTTTCATTATTATGATGTTAGTCTTCCGGAGCCACTGCTCTGCATAGTGAAGCCCTACTTCCCGGGAAGTGGCTGGGCATCATCTGCTGATGGGAAGTAGAGAATAAATCTTTTGTTTTTCTTTGCTTCCATGCGTGGCCTTTGCTCTTGCTTTATTAAACTGCCTTTATCTTAACCCATGAGTTTTTTCCATCTTATTTTCTCCCCCACTGCAAAGGCAAATGATAGAGTGGCTTGGTAAGCACCTGGTATCCAGCCAAGGTCAACCCACCACAGTCCTTTTTGGTGCCCAATGTGGGGCATGAAGAATTTCAGATAATGATAGTAATTGGGAGAGTTGATGGACAAAACATGACTGAGCAACGCTAGAGAGCAGAATAATTGTGGGGAATTTCGGTGGTTGTAATTGTGGCGAAGGGAGGAGGGGTGGATTGTATGTAAATTGTCCACTTTCATTTGGTGTTGTGATGTTATTTTGATTTTGGTGTGGGGAATTCTTCTTCTTGATATGAGTGAAGTTTTTGAAGTTTGTGCAATGATTGTGGATTTTAATGATCATTCTTAAATATGTGATCTACAGAAGCGAAGGGCGGAATGTGCTGGGTTTGCATGGCAAGGTTTTGGTAGCAGGGAGCTAAAGAGGTGGCTTGTATAGGGAAGCTCTGCAGCATATGCATCCCTGTGCCAAGGGCATAAAGAAGACTCTTGAGTATTTGGGTGTCCATCTAAAATTTGTGTCTGAATACCTTCTGATGGATCAACATGACTGTTACCGAGTAGCAGGATTTAATAAAAACCTGAATGCACTAATTTAGAGGCTTCTTGAGAAATACCGCCTTTCTGATGGTTCTCTTTAAACAATCCCTGATGTTGAAAAGTCATCTGCTCATTTGGTTTCAAGGTAGTAAGAACATTTTTACTTGCTAATCAAAATGTCCAAAAAATCTGAAGTTACGTGGAGGAGAAAAGATCAGATTGCTGAGCTCCTGCTGTCTCAAAAGAGCCCCAGCTTATAGCATAAAGCTTCTCTCAAAATGGTTTTGTTGAATTTTTGGTTCTCTGTACACCTTTTAGGGTGTACTCACACCTCCAAAGATACTCACATAAGGAACATGTTGGCACCGCAGGCAAGGATGCCCCAGTGCCAGGCCAGCCTGCTGTTCTTGGCTTGGCCCTTGGGCAAGAGTCACTCACACTCTGTTCCTGCTACAACACACCAGCACAACCTTCACATGGCTTTAACTTCTAGAATTCAAGCACCAAAATTAAACCGCATGCAAACACGCTGTAAATCAAATACTCCAGGCCCAAGACAGAGGAAATCCTCCTTAGCAGGTCCCCAACTCCAGCATCCTCTGAATACATCCTTCCAGAGCCTCCCACCTGATTTCCTGCCTCCAAAACAAAGCCACTTAAAGGTCTGGGTTAATTAAGCATTTGGAGCCATGTCTTCCATTCATTTCACTTTGTAATCAAATAGTTGCTCAAATCAGTCATACACTCTATTACAATATATCCACAGGGAACAAAAATGGTGATCCAGGACTGAAAATGTATCACACCTGCCATGCAGCCTGGCTCTCAGATGAGCTTGACCAGGTTGTGAGGAGATAAAAAGTGTTCCCTAATTTTCCACCAAAGAAAATGGAAGCAGTTAAACGTTCAGTAAGAGAAATGATCTACTGAAGCTTTTATTCTCCTAAATTTCACTTCTCTACAGTACAGGAAACTGAATTATAAGAAATACCAAGACTGATGTGTAAAATGACTGCCACATATAAGCATGGAAAAGAAGACAGGAACATTCACTAAGGTCAAATAACATGCCTGCTGCTTTGTGGGGTGTCCCGCTGTATTTTTTTCCCTTCCCTTAAATAATGAGTACTCAGCCTCTGGCCTTAGAACTGCTTGTTAATCAAAAGTAATGATTCACTGTGAAACAACACAATACATGCATAGTCAGTGTGATGTACAAGGGGAAGATCTTAGTTTCTCTCTTAGACACCATTGCTTCAGAACATGCCAAAGAGCACGAGCCCTGCCTATTCCCAAGGCATTTCAGTAGGAGTCCTCAATTCATCCAAATGCTGGAACTCTCTCAAGTTCTAGGCAATGCTCATTATTATTAGCAAACAGATAAGCAGCCATAAAAAACAGATATTCTTTTCTGCATGACACCTGGAAGAAAGGCTATTTGCCAAATTCCAGGTCTATAATAACTCATTTAGACATTAAATTTAAGTTGCAAAAGGAAGTAATTTTTCCTCAAGTCTTCTTGTATCCACTTACTTGTTCATACACACACACACACGATATCATTATCTTGAATTATCTGACGTGAGCCTTCTTGATTTATCCATATTTGTATGTACTTTCTCAAAAAGCCCTTCTTAGCCCAAGTTTTCCATCTGGTATGATAATTGCATTAACTATTTTACAAGCACAGTCCCATGTATAATGGCTTTTATTTCTTGAAATAAATTGAATGTTCTTGACAATAAATAAAACACTTCAACTAAAAATGTATTAAAAATAGGCTATAGACGTGGTTTTGCTAAATGACTAAAAGAGAAGGCAGTAAGTACTTCTGATATTTCTGAACTTAAGTCCCACACTTACACAGACTGCTGAATGAGAATAATAACATTAAAATATTCAACGTCATCAGGTATCAAAGAAATGAATTCCCAGCTAAGAGACTAGCAACACAAATCCAGAATAAGACATGACAGATGCACTTAATAAACACTTACTGACAGTTCATTCTAAATAAA
The DNA here is from genome assembly GCA_000699545.1 of Podiceps cristatus. NCBI lineage: Eukaryota > Metazoa > Chordata > Aves > Podicipediformes > Podicipedidae > Podiceps > Podiceps cristatus. The sequence continues at coordinate 17,432 of KL279957.1, read as the reverse complement.
GCCATTACTCTTTCTCCTCCTGCTATCTATGTATTTTTTGTCATTCAGATGTAATATAGACAGATGTTTATAGTTCATATAGGGTGAGAAAAAAATTTAAAGACAACAAAAATATTACTGACAATTGCTTGACTCACCAATTTCATAAAAACTACAGCCAGGAAAGAACAAAATAATTTAGTAGGTTGCGTGACATTTTCAGAATAGCTTGCCACAATTACTTCCCCTCATTCCCTAAATAGAATATCCTTTTAAAGTCATTTATTTCTGTCATTCTATTTCTTAATTAAAGACTAGCAATTATTTTTGTAAACAAAATTGCGCAGATAGGAAATAATCATCATCATCACACAAAAAGGCCGCCAGCATTCCTCACCCACACCTCTTGTCCCCAGAGCCATGGCAGACAGCCCCGCTCACCAGCAGCCAGCCAGATGCTGCTGCGCTCAGATCAACAGGAGGGGAACGGCCGGGAACGGGTCTTCCTGGCCGATAACGCCATTTAACTTGTGACAGGACAAGATGTACCAAAAATATCAGGTGCCTGGGGTCCATGGAGACACCCTGGAAGCCAACAGGGAAAGCACAGCTTGCTTAAGAGCGCTCTGTCTTTTACGATGTTCTTGCAAGACCAGCATCCACCCAACCTCAATGTAGTAAGAAATTCTTCCAGATGGCATTCTTCTGCTCCCCAATGGCCTCAAATCAGAGGACGTCACACATAACTCACGTACCACAGTAATCCCAGCAAATAACACACTTTGATACACTATTCCCTGCTCCTGGACGCAATTAAGGTTGTCAAGCATCTAGCAGTTCTGGATATTTCAAAACCAGTAGCCTCTGTCCAAAAATCATATTTGTTATGTTCTGGATGCATAAGGCCCCATGGTATATCAAATAGGTTTTGTGATGTTAATACACAACAGTCTCATCTTCAACAACTGTGTTCCTCACCCAAAATAACCTCAAGATTTTTTGAGTATATGCAAAGGTACAGGTATTTCAATAATAAGAGAGTTTAAGGTAAAACCATATAATGGCACTCCTCTTCCTTTTAGACCTACTCTTTAAAGGAAGCTATATAATGTAACCTTCCTTTTGATCTTGAAAGATTCCTCAAGTCTTGTGCTCCAGAAATAATAACAGACCTCCAAGAACACTAGCTACTCAAGAAGCACCCCCCCACCCCACATGCTTTCCACCTGAGCTTATCAACCATGGAGTCCGGCAATGCTGTGCCAATCCCACTATACACTCCTTACCTGGCCCGTTTGACTGGGGCCTAAAAGAGCATGTAATGCGCTAAGTTAATACATTGGACACCTTTGTCAGCTGGCATACCCCTGAGGTGTTACATACACAGATGGACTATTCTGCGCATTAATAGAAAAGGAACAAGTTTTTTCATTAAGCTTAAAGCAAGCTCTACCTCATCTGTGGGACTAAACAAATAAAAAACAATAAGAAAAATAAAGCAAGCTCCTGCTAAAGAAACTGCTCAGAAGAGTCAGTGCTTTTAACATTAAAAAAAAAAAACCAACCATCCAACAAAAAAAACAAAAAAAAAAAACTTTCTCTTGCAAATAGAACATACTGGAGTGGGTAACCAACCAACCAAAAAAAAAACCCCCAAAAAACAACTTTGTCTTGCAAATAGAAGATACTGGAGCTGGGTTTTTTTTCCCCCTACTCCGTCATTAAGTTCTACCTTGTGTGGGCCACGTCAGAGTTCATCAAATCATTAACAATTTTTAATGGGTCACAGATGGGAAATCAGGCAGATTTCTATGGAATGAGTTCCTTTTATTATGACAGCACAGTAGAAACTGATCAAGGAATGTTTAGTTTCATTTTTTTACTCATATGATTTTCTGGAACAAGACTGCAAGATGCAGCGCTACCCTCCAGGGAAATCTTCCAGGCTTGCAATCTCCTAACTAATAACTACGCTCTTCTTTTTCTCTCTGAGGTATGGTATTGTCTTGTTTCGATGTGTGTAACAGGTTCTCTTTTGAAACAAGCAAACGGACAAACTGCCCTGTCACGCAGTGTCAGAACAGGTGATGCACAGCTGTGGTAATTCAAATGCAAATGACCCTCTGCACCAAGTATATCCTGAAGTTCTGATCCCACAGATGGCTCCTCCTCTGCAAGCAGTTCAGTCTTTCCTCCTGTCTGTAAGAGACTAAACAGCATTAAAATAGACTTTTTCTATGTCTAGATCTGTAAAATTTGTAATCGGCTGCTCAGATATACATGACAAGATACAGTTCTAAAAACAGTGGCAACTAGGTAGAATATTCTTCCCCAAATTGGTGGCAAAAGAATTTTTCCCTTATGCTCCCCTGGTAAATCAGGAGGAGGATGTAAACTAACAACTTCCTTGTTCTGTAAACCCAGCATTTACTGAAAAGCAGTAACATACAGACAATACACAGAATACTTTTGCACTGGAGGGAAAGACACACAGCTTTCTTAAAAAAAAAAAAAGAGAGAGAGAGAGAGAGAGAGACAGGTTTGGGGCTTTTCTTTTTCTTTAAATATGAGGCAAAGAAATTCATCTTTCTGTCTGAATAGAGAGAGTAAGCCCTACCTGAACCCCGTCAGTTTTATACCTTAGCAAATAGAAATTCAGGAAATGGACTGTAGCACAGAATTTAACAAGTCATTAAAAAGCATTTTAGACTAGAGTTTAATATAAGCTGGGCATTTACGTAGCACTATTCAATGTCTTTTCAGATTGTAAACTATTATTTGCAACATTTTTACCTAAACTAACATGACGGAAGGGACCACTAAAACATTAAGTGTTCAGAAAAAAAATCACAGTTGCTTTCTCCCTGTTCATCATTAAATATGCATTAAATTTAAGCGAATTATTCTCAAGTACTGACCGCATTTGAAACTGCACATGCATCTACATATGTTTCAAACTTAGATGTTCAACTGAGTTCCTGGTAAGTTAAAACATTGTGCAATGTCTTATGCATTTGTACCTAGGCTTTGTTAGCCTGGAGCTGGTAGGCTACTGCCCTATTCGCTTTAATTATACAAAAATACAAGCTTTGCTTACGCCAAAGAGCAAGACAATCAACCAGAAAACTTCTCCCTCTCTTCCACCTCAACCAGAGAGCCGCTCCTGGGCACAGACACTGCATGCAGCCCGGAGCGGGCAACTCTCCCCACCACAGCAGCTCCTATTTGGGGTATGCACTCATGTTTCCTCCCCAGGAGAACCAGAGCATGAGCCAGGTTTCCCCACAATCTGTAGGTGGGAGATGGACATCTGGCAATTCTCCATGTCCCTCGGCCTGAATGTCACCACAGAAAGCGGGAGCAAGCCAAGCCAGCCGCTTCCTCACCTGAGAGGCAAAGATAATTCTCCTCTGCCCCCATAAGAGATGCTCACGTAAGGGATGCTCGCTGCTTCAGGGTCTTCAGCACCTCCTGGGCTTCATATGTGACAAACAGATGTCACAGTTATCAGTGCCAAAAGACAGAGCAAAGAACAGAATGTTTTAAGTGCAATGGATGGCAAATGCCTATTGTTGACAGGACGGCCACAAAAAAACAGTGCCTTATCCCAGAGGAGCCAGTACGACAGCAAAAGAAATACCAGAAGCAGCTTTCATTCTAGACGGGGAAAAATTACAATATATTTAAAACTGGGGGGAAAAAATTAATTGCAGGACCTAGATTTATGAATAGGTACAGGATTTATGAAAAAATAGACTTGCCAAATGCCTAGATTACAGCAGTATTTGCAAAAGACCAGGACAATCACTTTGTGCACTGGTTATCAGCAATTTCAGGCAAAAGCCCTCTAACTGCAAAACATTTTTGTCCCTCAGTCTATAGAATTATTCTCTCTCTCTCTCTCTCTCACTCCCTCTACCTCTCTCTCTGTATGTATGTATCTATGAGTCAAAGAAAATTCCAAAAGCATTAAAAACAAATGTTAAAAATAACTGAGAACATCCAAATAATTATTCCTTCAAATGTAACATGCTTATTCATAAAATATAGTATAAGATTACATGTTTTCCACGTGCAGTTTAGGGCAGATATGGTATCTTTTCTAGGAATCTTTAACTGTTCACAGTCAAAACACAAACTGAAAGGTACGGCTAACTAAAACCTACATTTTTAGACAATGAAAGAGAAACACAATACGTAAAAAAAAAATAAAAAAATTAATACCAACTGGATGTGTACCACTACACCCAGAAAAGCACATTAAATTTACAGAATGAAGAACTCAAAAGGCAGAAGATGCAAACATGAGAAGCAGCAACATAATCTGAATTCAGCATCTCCTGAAGGCAATATAAACGCTGAGATCCTGGATCCTAGACCAGAGGTACTGTGGACAGCAGTGAGGTAAATAACAAAGGTATCATGCTGGGCTCCTGGAGAGATGCACAAAATAAGGAATAGAAGTATTTTTTAGAACTTGCACATTGCTCTGTTCTTTTTAAGGTCCTTGCCAGGAGAAGGGCCTGCACACAGTCAAAGGAAAAGCCACCGGCGAACAAGGTGATGGCATTATGCCAGGCGAGAACTTGAGAGTCAAGGACCGTATTCGCAACAGCAATGGGCTGAAGCAGAAGTCTGAAGTAAAAGTAGTACTGTCCCGGGTCACTACAAATTCTATAGTTAAAAATCAAATCCTGTTCTAATAATCTGACTCTGAAGTGTCTGCTGTTTCCTTACCTACAGATACACTTTCCTTTCATGATCATGGACTCTTATGAGACCTGAATATATTAATTGTATGACCATGTTGGCAATAAATGGCAATTGTGTTCATCGGAAAATTGTACAAACATCAAGACTGAGTGGATCGTACATAGCTCATCAACAGCACTATTTTACAAAGAATTTCACACTGACCAACTTTTTAAAAGGTTTTCTTGAAAAAAGAAAATGGAATTTAAAAAAGCAGACAGAGAGACAGAAAGTGTACATGTAGACTAACTACAAGTATGATTTCAAGATACGTAAGACCGAACTGGGTGTAGTGTCTAATAGGACATACTTTCAATAAAATAGGTCCTTGTTGTTAGCCTACTTATAATCAGGGCTTATTATGTCAAGTTAGACTTGTTAATTACAAGAAGAATATCCGAAGTGTTCTGTTTAGCTGTTGATAAATGTAATCATTCATATTTCTCTGAGTGCTTTTTGTTTCCATTATGCCCATCTGTATAGCAAAGCCAAATCTTTACACAAGCACATACAAGTTTTGCAAAGTATTTGAAATCTTAAAACATGGATAACACTGCAACAACCAGTGTCAAGCTCTGTTTCTATGAAATTCAAGGATTACTATCCCTGATTATCAATATTGTTCTCAATGTAAGAGGTTATAATTATTGTTATATTTAGGACTTATTATTGGATTACAACGATCACATTGTTCAGCTACAGCTGTGGCCTTTGCACATAAGAAATGCTGAAGTGCGCTGAAAAGTTAGCGTGGCTGATAATGACAGCAGAAATTTCTTTGCTAATGGAAGGGAGAGGAGCTTGCCAAACAACCCACAGCACCATTAAATATCAGGAATCCCTCAAATGAAGCTAATCAAAGAAGCGCATTCATTTACTTCTGATAATCACTACTACCCCCAACTGCAGGGGCCTAGGGCAGCCACAATGTCGATGGGATGAGAAAGTTTGCATTCACTCTCATAATTCCGTGTATAAAATGACAGATTTTAAGATCAGGGTTAGAAGTTCAGCACACTTTGGGAGCCATCTAGAGATAAAATGGAAATATCTGAACTGTAATGATGTTTTTGATAGATATGCTAATGAGGGTGGAGTGTTTGTTTAAATCTTGTTATTCTACTAAAACCAGAAGTTCTCCAATATGTTATCCAAGCATTATCAAGATTATAAGACAACAAACACTGAATTAAATACTCCCCTAAAATTTCAAAGAGGAAATCCCATTATTGTCTCAATCATTTTCCTACTTAAATCTATGCCCCTATGATTTTTGAAGCAGCTTTGAGGACATGGAATGTACCATCAAAGCTTTCCAAAAAACATGAAAAGTGGCATTGTTACTTCACATGTAATAATATATTTTTATGATACACAAGGATCCAAGCAGTCTAGTCTTATTTGGGGTCCCATGATGCTAGAGTCTGTACAAAGTAGTTTAGAAGGAGGCAGGGCCCTGACCAAAGACGCTTGATAAACTTCTCTTTCTCTGTGCAATTCAGGCTGGCCAGCTAGTAACAGCAGATCCCTCAACAGTTACTTTTACTCCTACTCTGTTTCACTTTGTGGTTTTCACGCTCTCACAATCACTTTCCTTCCCATTTTCAGATGTGCTTCAGCTTGCAGAGTACCTCAGGAAAGGGAAGGCTTCTTGGATCCAATCAATGTTTAACTTCTTCCTGAAAGTACTACATGTCTGCTCCAATTATCACATGCAAACTAGAATACATTGGGAATATCTTAGTATATAGGCATTTTTCACTCAACATTATAAAATTAGATTTCTAAATATCATTAACTAACATCTATTTGGTTTGTGTTTCATTGGATTTCAATTTTTTTAATTTCAATTGCTACCATTTTTCTCCTCTAAAATGACTCCTTGTACAACATCTGTCTGCATCACTAGCACTGTAGGGATTTGATGTTTTGTAAGAACTTGCTACCATACATCAGACTATAAGGAGTAAGTTTATTACTAATTGGTTCCCCCTAAAATAGAAAGCAATTTATGAATGAGCACAAGAATGACTTTTTCTCAACAGTGTCCTTCTGACTGTAGAGTTTCTAGAGGTTTATCTTTTTACTAGTGCAAAGCAATACTAGTTGTATTAATACACTTTGCACTAGTACTAGTGCAAACATTATTAAAACACAGCTTAGCATCAAGCATATAAGATTAAAATTCAGCTTATCGCCAAACATACAATATTCTGGTGGCTGCAAACAAAAAGGCTACACCACTCATTTACAGGGAGAGCAACTGTCCATCTAACAGCAGCGTGTGGCTTCATTACTTCTATAACACATCTCTTAAGCAGGCAGTGAGCACTAACGACATTAAAACAGGCTGAGTTGAGTACCACCAGGTTCAAGCACACCACCAACCTAAGAGTACCAGAGCCAGAAAGGGCTAGTGAGGCAAACCAGCCCTCTGACTGTCCCAGCGCTGGGGCTACAGCTGTGCATCTCCAACCACAATTGCACTAACGCACAGCATCTGCCCTCCAAACAATTTTGCACCGCGCAGCAATGACAAACTACCAAATTCCCAAATACGACTGTAAGCATTGAACTGCAACCACCACATCCCCTACAGATGGGAGGCTTTGTCTAAATAGGTGTGGTATTGGCTTCTTCAACAGTTTAGAAGGGGCTAATAAAGCTGAAACACCCCCTTGGGATTTAAGATACGAAAGCCTTCATTTTCCATAGCTTTTCACTGGCTCCCATGATTATTTGCAGCTGTGCCTCACACTACCCCATGACCAGAGGAAGTGCAAAGCCGTCAAGTGTCCAAGCCTGCAGCAGGCAGACAGGAGGAAAAGTTTCTTCAAACTCGGAGTGAACTCCCTCCCGTTCATTCTGCCTTCTTGCAACGCCCATGCAATTCCCAGGCTTGGAGCTCTCTTTAGCAGAAGCTCGCACAATTCTGCACAGTGTGAGATTTGGGACGGTTTTAGGGTTGTGGGCAGAAAAAGCTGTACAACCCCCCTCCACATGACAAAGAAACATCTGTAATTTAAAATCACTGGTCAAATACTTTGATATGTGTAGGAGTGTCTTGAAGAAGAAAGGGAAAGCTATACTCCTAATACTCATCACTTCCATCACTTCACGTACAATGTCTCAGTAACCATCTCAGCCCTCTGCAAAACATAAATGAATCATATATTACAGGGAAAAAACAAGTATAATATGTAAGACAGTCAGAAGATGTTTATGTAAGCCAAGCACACCCCTGACATTAACCAAGTAAGTAAATAAGTACTGGTTGTTCTTTCAAATGCCCTCCCATGTTTGCATTTTTACAGCGTGCCCGGGAGCAGCCACATTAAACACAGTGCTGTTGTCACAAGAAGGGCCCTCCTCTTCTCCCTCCCTCACATGGGCTAATATATGCTATTACGCAAAATATTCAAATAAGCTCTGCCACAGCCTTTATTATAGTTCTTCACCACAAGAACCAGCTTTGCTGCCAAGAATTTATTATGTCAGAAGGCATCCTTTCCGAGCAAGCTGGAACATCCTGTCCTCGAAGAAATAATACAGCAGTTGTTAAAGCTTTCCTTTACCTCAGTACTTTACACTGTCTCCCACCACTGGAGAAATCTGTTAAAGGTTCAGATAAGGCTTCAAGATTTATTTGGTAATGCCATCACATGGGGTATGCAGATTTCATGCAGCCCAGCAGCATGGTTAAAAGCAATGCCATTCGGTTTGCAACACCAGCAATTCCTCAGTTTTGCTACACTTACACGAAACCTCTCTCTGGAGCAACAGAGGACAAGATGCTAGGCTTGGGTGGGAGTGCTTATACAACGCCTCCCATCCGTGCTCCAAATTATTCTTCCTTCCCCTACATTTGATTTTCCTTCTAGTAGCAGCACAATCTCCAGCATTCACTGGCTCTACCTGCCTTCTCTCAGGGTGGATTTCAGAATTAAAAGAGAACCCAAATGACAACACCCATAATTGGACGGAATATGTTCAAATAACTTTACAATCAGTTCTGAAAGTACAGCTTTATTACATTCTGATATGCACAGATCCAGTGTATGTTAAGAAACTGAAAACATTTCTGTTTTAAGCTTCTTGACTAAGACAATCTGCTTCAAACTATATTCAAAGTAGAGAACTTTCCATAAAAGTACACACAAGGACGACTTTACATGCCTGCTCTTCCCCACTCTCCCTCATTGAAAGAGAAGAACACATTCCGTAATGTAAAATCTACAATATGAACCGTAAAGTGGGAGTGCAACCCGTGCAACTGGATCATGGCAAAACACATTCATTCATTTTTCATTTTCTTTGGCGATATACTTTTTAAAATAATGTTGTCAGCTTTGCACAAGTTATAAATACATAAAGAATTAAAAAAAAAAATCTCCTGATGTGACAACCTAAGTTACAGTTTAGCTAGTTTCTCATTTTGCATAATCACTTGCTCATACAATTTATCCATATGAGCAAAAAGCAGTAACTAGGAATTAGACCCTTCAAAGACTGAATTAATCTACGGTGACATAATAGTCTCTTTCAAGTCTCATCAATGTTATATCCCCAGGAAAGAGAAATGAACATTCACATGGAAAGTAATGTGCGCATGTGTCACGTAAAATTAACAGCAATTTGTTTTTAACTATTAACTGCATAGCACTAAATCAATGGTATGAGACCTGTCCCTGAAGCTCTCTTCCAAAGAAAGGATGAGGTACTTCATTACATGTTAGTATTACAGACTATATACTATGGGGCCCTCGTGAGGCCCCACCTGGAGTCCTGTGTCCAGGTCTGGGGCCCGCAGTACAAGAAAGATGCAGAACTGTTGGAGAGGGTTCAGAGGAGGCCACGAAGATGATCCAAGGGCTGGAGCACCTCCCCTAGGAAGAGAGGCTGAGGGAGCTGGGCTTGTTCAGCCTAGAGAAGAGGAGGCTGCGGGGGGACCTCATTGCAGCCTTCCAGTACCTGAAGGGAGCGTACAAACAGGAGGGGAACCAACTTTTTAAAAGGGTAGATAGTGACAAGACAAGGGGGAATGGATTGAAGCTGAAGGAGGGAAGATTTAAATTAGATATTAGGGGGAAGTTTTTTACAGAGAGGGTGGTGAGGTGCTGGAACAGGCTGCCCAGAGAGGTGGTGGATGCCCCATGCCTGGAGGTGTTCAAGGCCAGGTTGGATGGGGCCCTGGGCAACCTCGTGTAGGTCCAGGCCTGGAGGTTGGTGTCCCTGCCTGTGGCAGGGGGGTTGGAACTCTGTGATCCTTGGGGTCCCTTCCAAACCAGACCTTTCTATGAATCTATGAATATACATTTGTGCAAAATGCTGCAGTTTAGTGCCACTCACGTTTCGTAATGCACACACACACACACATTTACTTGACCAGTTCAGAGGCCTAATGCTGGGAAACCCAAAGAAAAACCTGAAATCCCCCCACTTTGCCGCTGTTGCAGGCAACATTGAGAACCGTCTATGGGGAGGTGGAAGATGCGCACTGCACTTGGCCTCCCAAGCAATTAATGTAGAAAGAGGCCAGAAACATCACCGAAAATGCACCGTCAGTGAGAGTTCTACTCACATGGAGCGCTCCAGAAGGCAGCACAAGGTGAAGTGATGCTCTCGTGCGTTTTGCTTAGCCGTGCTTACAAACAGCCTTGCCCCAAGCCACGCGGGGCAAGGCAAACTAAACCAGAGCTGAGATTTAACTTAGGTTGCAGTTCCACAAGCTCTAGTATATTGTTGCCATAGCTTATCGGATAAAAGGATTAAAAGGATATCAGATAAAAGAAAAAAAAAAAAAAAAAAAAAAAAAAACAAACTAAAAAAACCCAAAACAACATATAAAGTGTTACCACTGAATTAATTTTGAGCTTAGGTTTCCTTTGTGTGATCTTCATTCTTTATTCTGCAATATCCCTGGCTCGTAGAACTAAACACTTTTATCAGTCAGTGTGGGATAAAGTGTCCCGACTACGGATATTCCTGCCCATTTCCACAAGACATCACCAGGAGGTAAATGCTGTTTAACACTTTCTGGCTAGCTGTATATAGCCAACTGTAGTATACTTCTTGGTCTTGCTCCGTTATCTCCTGCCCATTTAAGCATTGTTTACTTTATATTGAAAAGTGATGGAGAAGGTGTATCAGTATAAAAATACTAAGTATTTCAGTTAGCGCCTCATCCAGACCTAATCAAAAGATGAGGGAGGAAGCAAAAAGTACAAGAAAATACCTGAATTATCACTCTGCAGAGTTAAGGGGACTTGTTACATATACTGATTTTCTTACTGTATGAGAGATTCCTCATTCCACATTTCTTCTTAAAAGTGTACCTGAAAGAGAAGGCTAGGTGCCATTTCAAGTAGTTGCAAAACCTGAATGAATTAATAATAATTACTGTTTTGATAATAGTAATTCTGACTTGGCATTCCTTCCTCCTTGTCGTTAAAGACTGAAGGAAAAGACTGTCTTTGTTACCTGCCACAAACTCCTTTGGTCTCATTAAAAATAAACTTTCTGAACCTGAGTGAGACTTAAAGAGTGGGGCTTTCTGAAAGATAGAGGACATCTTTATTTCCAAGTACCTGCTCTAATGTATCAAATGCATCATTTCCACCATTATTTCCAAATGTCATCCAGCCTGTTAAACACATATTTATCAGCTGTATTCTGATCTTGCACTGCATCACATGTATCCTAGTGCTTATGTATTATTCCAGCCTCCTGTTAAGAAACAGTAATACCTTAAGACTCTTCAGTTCTTTTAGAATCTCCTTGCTAACTTGAGCTATTTCAGAAATAACAGGGCTTTTAATAACAAAGCATGCATGAAGTTAAGCACTGGTAGATAGGAAATGGCAATTCTAATGCCTATAAAATGCAATTCCCCTTCCTACGACAGGTTCTGCTCTGCTGAAGTCCCCTTCGGAGCGTGTTCTCTGCATAATGGCCATTTTCACAACTGCAACAGGAAGAAACGTGGAGAAAGGGAAAAAAAATCTGAAGCTTTAATATTTATAGCTTAGTATTAAAAATTCAACAACTTGTTGGTATATTTTTGAAAAGAAAAATAACAGTATAATAATATAGGGCATGAAGATTTCTGGGACACTGCTTTGTAACAAGCAAATGAGCATCAAATTTTAGGGTGAAAATTATGGGCAGAAGGAGATTCTGGAGACTTTCAACTGGAGTGGTTTTGCAACACACTGCCCCACCACCTCAGTCAGCCTATGCCGCAGCCAGACGACAGGACTCCTCCCCGAAGACCACTGCCTTCTGCCCAGCTGTCCTAGGCTCCTTCAGCATTCCCATCTGCAGCCCACTGCCACAAAACAGGAGTACTATGGTTTCTGCACAGCAGCAAGAATTTAGTTGGCAACATCTGAGCACCAGTGATGCAATCCTTAATAAATGAAAACCTGTAACATAGCTTAAAATACCCTGTCACGATATTGTGCCTGTGAGATTATGTGACCAATTTGTGGTTAAAATCAGATAAGAAAATCTTAACCACAGGCAAGATTTCGTCGAGAACCCTAACCGCCACCTTCAGCAGCTGGGCAGGGATATCCTGTTAGGATTCCCACCTGAAGAACCCTACCACCAAGCTAAAGGCTGCATAAAGATCAGGTAAGCTTTACTTGTATCAATGTCACTCTCATTTATTCCTTTCCACCACCATCACCACAAATTTTCATCAGTATTATCTGTTGCTCCACCAGCCCAGCCCACTCCCTCTCTTCGCTATCTCCTTGTTCTCCTCACATCTAATCAGGAATAACCATTTTATTCTAGCACCCATTTTTCATCCTCCTCCCTCTCCCTGCATAGCTCCAAGGTCAGCATCTCCTGCGGCTTTCCTAAGTGGCAGGCGCCGTACAGCAGACTGACAAGAGCCTCAACGATTTCGCTGCTGCCTGAGAGCTGCTGCTAGCATCAGCGAAGCCACCCAGAAAGAGCATTACCAGTTTCACCTTACTGCTGCTACTTGGAAAATCTGCGACTAGCAACAGAGATATACCAAAGTCATCCTCCAAATATCAGGCTGGCAGTATTATGGTGTGCCAGAACCAGAAGGAAAATGATGTTTCTTTTACACAAAAATCCAAACTCTAAGCAGCCTGTGTAGAGATCCTCCCTCCTTATCAGGAGAACTGCATCTCCACCATTTGCAGAGAGAATTTTATTATAACCTATTCGCATTATAAACCAGTTTTTGGCAGACAGAGCAGTGCTTTGACTTCCAAGCACTCAACAGGAGATCCTATTAACAAAACACTTTTAACCCGCATTGTTCAGGTAGGGAGTGATTCGCTAACATGTATCTCACAAAGTCTGAGCACCACGTTAGTGTTGGGCCCATCTTCTCTGACACAACTTGACACTTCAGTCGTATGTTAAGCTCTGAAGCATCTGTTCCATAATAAACTGTTATATGCTTGCCAAGAACCTAAACAGTGCCTTTTAGATGAGTATTCGAAGTTGCAAGCCATAATTTAATACTCATCTGACATTGATGGTGACCCAACATTTAATGGAGCTTAATGCTCTTCTGATGCCACTGATTAAATTATTGCTCAGTAGTCCAGTTTCATAATCTACAATTTGCGAGGAAGCAAGACAGATATACAGGCACTGTCTCCTCTCACATCAGTGAATCAGTCCACTGGCAGGGAAAGGTTCCCTAATTGAAGTTATAGGTAAGTACACTACAGTGCATCATTCATCAATACAGAATTTTGTTCAGATGCTTTAAGCCAATTACATTATTATGAAAAAGCAAAGCATGAAGTATTCCCAAGAGCAAGGGGAAAATACGGGTAAAAGCCTTGACCCAGCATGTGCAATGACTTCATAACGTCCTGAGCACTGTCCAGGAAACTCAGTCCCCTGGCCAACAGGAGTTTCTATTCATTTTCCCCTCGCTAGGTTGTTTAACAGTTTGGTCACTGCTTAGACACAGCTGTGCAAACAATCTTTCAGTGTTTGGCCTGATGCTACTGAACTCCATCCCAAAATGTCTCTCCCCTCCTTTCTGCACATAGGATGAGGAAGGTTAATGTGGACGTAGAGGATTAGAGGCTTTCACAACTCAACTTAAATCACTAGATCCTAGCATTTTTGAGTTTTCAATGAATTTTACTAACTAAATTAGCAAGTTTAAATTTACATCTAAGACAGCTGGGAGCAACAGTACTTACTACATCGTCTCAAGAAGGCCTATTCCCATCTGGAGGAAAAAAATGTGCCATGAATGCCCAAACGTTTTAAAACAATTAAAAGTGATTAAACAAAAGCAATGAGAAAGTAATGTTTTAAAAACACCTTGGATGAGAACAACTAGAAAAAGTTTCTGAGGGTACAGACATAAAAAACAACTGCTCTTTTTAGCTTTCCAGAAAGTAAAGCTTTTATCTCAGATAAAACAGAGGAACAGTGTCAGCACACAAGTACTTTGGCAGGACTATTCATTATTACATTATTTTCACAGCTACTGGCAACCCAAAACCTTACCATCCTCAATAAAGTAACTAAAGACTAACTACATGCAAACTGAATGCTAGATGCATGAATGCAATATTAACGCTGCGGAAATCAAAATCAGAAAATGCCCAGAGTAAGGTTTCTGAGGTATACGTAGCTCAGCTACACTGCAGTTCTGAAATATGGGCCTCATTTCTGAGACCATCCACGATTTTAACTTCAAGCACATGGACACTCCTACCGAAACTAGAGTGGATCCCACTAGCGCTGTATGGAAGTGTGAGCTTGTACATCTTGTTAGGTGCTGACGCTTTAGTTCTAGCAGGAAGTTGTAGAGTTACTCATGCCCTTTCAGCTGTTAGCAGGCAGAGATTAAATAATTTAATTGATATTATGGAAGGTAAAAACATCAGATCTAAGTAGGACCTTAACAGTTTCTCTCAGAAATTAATGTCATTACCTTAGAATATTGTGAAAATCTCGCAAGCATCAGTATTTGGAGATATTTTAAAAAAAGCTTTCCCATTGAACACAAATTATTTGTCAGTGTTAATGCAGAGAATATGTTCCAAAATTAATTCTAATACAGTTTTATACAACCATAAGGCCTATTGACATCTTCCTTCATTTTTGTTTTTTATCCAGAAATGTTTTAATACTGGTAAAATAACTCAATTCCCATTTTTTTTTTCTGATTTTGGTCTTCAAGACTTTTCATTTTATGTATTAGGGAAAAAAAAACAACAAATCAGCAAGTGTTTTGAACATGCAATAGCTGGTAATTAAATGTCAAGGAGTTAATCTGTGCATAGAACCTCAAAACCTAACACACTGCCCACGAGAAGCAGCTCTCCAGCTCAAATCCTGCACTGAAATCTCAAGAGGCAGGGTCCCAGATGTCTCCTTGTGAGGCGCTTGTAATATCTTACGGTTTCCGAGACCGTAAGACACTTTGCCAAGGATAAACACATTTTTAAGATTTTACAGGCTGTGAAATACGTACAATCCTTCTTCTCTTTTTTAAAGAAATATTTTCTGTATTGTCAAGGCCACAAAAATATATGTAGTTGTAGTAATAACTGGCCTTTTTTTGTTTGCATCCTACACTTCAATTTTACCTTCACTGCTTACCACCAAGGATAAGCTTCAGCCAGGCCTGCAGAGAGGTTGTTTCTTCCCTCACTGTATGAAAGAATCTAAGCTCCAGAGAGAAGGAGAAGATTTTCTTCTGAGAACCCAGTCCTCATCACTCAGCATCCTCTAAATGCCAACAGGAAAATTTACCCCATCGGCATGCGGGAAAAGCATAACAAGGTATTGTTTTTCTTGGTCAGGCTGTCACAGTTACCTCTGAAAGAAAACTTTACCATTCGGCATTTACAGGAAACAAAAGTCTATTTTCCTGCATCTCAGTTCTTCCCAAGAGCTTTGACTGCGGCAGTCATCACCTGCGGTCCACCGTCTTTCTCCAGGAGGGGCTGAGGCAAGGAGAAAGTAGTGTGTCTCAGCCTGGCCCCAAGACATCAAAGCAAGAGGGGACACCAGCCACAGAAGTCCCCTCGCTCTCATCCCCAATTCCCAAGCACAACCCCACCACTATTCCTCCCCCGCCCACATCTTGCAGCGCAGGTTTTCGGGTCCCTCACTGCGTCCGTTCCTGCTGGGGAAGACTTCGGTGTGACCACCCCCCATCTCTACCCAGAACCCATCCGACCCCTGCTCAGAGCTTCCCCGCGCAGGCAGTCGGACGGCCAGCCACCCACTCCCCACGAGGCTGGGGGAGAACCTGCAAGAAGCCACAGCCCCCACCTTCCCCCCCCCACCCCCGGGTCTGCAAAGCTGGCGGGCATCCTCACGGCATGAATTCATTGCGAAGACTTCTCCCACCATGGCTTGGGGCAGGTCTTGGCCACTTAGAACAGCAAAGGGAAGGATAGGGGATGATTAGCAAACTTCCACTGGTATTTTCCATGGCATACCCTGCAGAGTCCCTTGGAATATACTATTAAAAATGAGTGTTTGCTGTTAATCTTTCACACATTTTGTATTTTTTAAATACAAATAGTTACATGAAAATTATTTTGATTAAATGCCAATTTTGCGCAGAGGAATAGATCTCGACTTAAGAAAAAGTTCCTACAATTACAGACCCCTGAAGGAATTTTACTGTTATTTGGAACCTTTTGAATATCAGGCTGAAAACATAATAGAAGACTGTGCTTCAGTATTTTGAGGATTCCTGAGGCTTATAAGTTTTCCTTTAATTTATAACTGACAGAGCTCTTTTTTAAAGTTAGTCAGAAATCTATTCCAAACATCTTTTAAAATAGCTAACTAGCACTGGAGAAGAGAAAAGCAATTCAATGAATGTGTCACTGTTATAGAATCAATGTTGTATCATGCTTATAATACTCCATTAAATAGCAGACCTTTAGAAGATGAGAAATCATTAGTTTCAGTCGTGAGTAAAAGTATTCACCTTTGCACCAAACACTAAAAATGCCCAAACGTTTAGAGGCAGTAAAATAAGATCTTCTAGGCTTCTGCATGACATTTAGAATTATTTTATTACTATTTCAAGAGTTTAAAAACATAATTTCAGGAAGAAGAAAATGCAGTTTGCTTAGGCCAGTAATCTCAACGCTTGAAATTGCTGCATCCCAAGCAAAATTGTTAAAGGATAATCTTTTCACTTACTTTTTTTTTTTTTTTTTAAAAAAAAAAAAAAAGCCTTGCACTAGTGACTACTGCTAACAAGAAAAGACATAGTGATTAAAAGCTTCATGTCCTTTAATAGCTAACCTGAAGTGTTAATGAGTGTTCAAAACATGACAAAAATGTCAATTGTTACAAAGCTTCTTGCCACACTGTAGAGTGAGCAAATAAACTTGACTTCTGTGTTTTGCTTGAGTCAGAATCAAAACATCGCAGACCTGGTACTTTAAGCACCGGTTACACGAAGTTACTCTTTACAGGACATTCTTAGAGGACTTCCCAGGTGTCTCGGCTCACACCTACCTGCTAAGGAGGCTTTCTGATTTTCCTCCACTCCACACAGTCCATGCTTTTCTATAAGGGCAGCCACCAATTTCAGAAACCTCACTCTAATTAAAAACACAATATTAACCTTGCCTTCTACAGATAAATGAACCAGAAAGATGTTTCTTTGCCAACCATGAGAGTTGCCAAGTCCATCTATACCATGCCCTCAA
>KL279956.1:73309-86346 GCA_000699545.1 Podiceps cristatus | reverse complement strand
TCCAGGTAGACGACATCGGTCGCCTTCCCTTATCTGCCAGTGCCGTTACTCCATCATAGAAGGTCACCAGGTTGGTAAGGCACGACCTTCCCTTGGTGAAGCCACGCTGGCCGTCCCGGATCACACGCTCATCCCTCATGTGCTCTCATCTTCCACTCTGAATATTGTAGCATCATCTCATCTCTAGAATTCATATGCATCACATTTACTGTGAATGAAAATACAAAGAATTTTGAAAAGGAAGGAGTAATTATATCAAGCATAGGTCTTATAAAGATTATCTTCTGTTGCTTAGAGAGAATTGGTTAACTACACGATATAAAATCTAAATGAAAATTTTAGCTGCAAGTGAAGTAAGAGTTCATTATTTGTTCATTATCATGGTTCATTATTATGCTCAGAAAGTAGGATCTCTGTAGGGTCATCTTTTTCCTTCAGAGCCCCGTGTTGCTGAGATCTCTTCCGTAAGCTAATATTTGATTACCGCAGCAGCATGGTAGATAGAAAGTTTTTGTCAGAGCAGAAACAGAAATACATGTGTAAATTTGAATAGAAATAAACGTGAAGATAATTTGCACAGATTAAATCCATCTTGTTTTAGCCATGGTGAACACACAAGCAAAGTGCTGTTCCAGAGGAAGCACCTTTAGGGGTTTTTGCATGTCCATGATGGGTCAAGCTGACTGTGCAGGAGCTGCTCCAGTTGGGGAAGTTCCCCAGTTGGCACAAGATTTGCATGTGGAGAAAGGTGTGACTAGGCTCTGATTCCAGTCATTTATAGTCTGTTTAGGAATGATAAAATCTAGGGTTTCATATGCAGCATAATCGTAAAACCTGTGAGTCTAGAACAACTGTTGGAGGGACGTTGGAATTTTTTCTTTCTTTTCTTAAATAATTACATTAGGTAATACTTAAAATCTCCAGATCCCATAATACCACTGTGGTTATTAGAACTAGTAGGCTAATCTCAGCTGTTAGAATGCTTTCATTTTGTGTTGTAGGTTCTCATTCTAAACCTTACAACACAATAAAAATGAAAAATTATATAGGTAATACATCTAATTTCTTTCTCATTTTCCTGTGGTTTATTTTCACATGCTTTGCACAATCCAGTTTTAAATAACCTTCATCTTCCCTTTGGAGACTTTAATAGGAAACATTTCTTAATATCCAGCCAGAAATTCTTAATACTCCTTGGGAGGGCTTCACCCTCTGTTAGGAACATGTTGTTACTGATGTCTTTTCATCTACTTAATGGATATGATTGTAATTATATCCTAGTGCCTCATTTAAATATTTTGCCTGTTCAGTTACCTGGTTGGATACAGGTCCAAAACATGTGACTTAGCCATGAAATGTAAAGGCAGTATGCCAAAACATGGGTATATGTACAACTGCAGCATTATATCTAAAATACAGATATGTATATCTTGATAAATGGGTACACCCAATTCATAAAATGAAAACCAGATCACTATATATAAATATCCTTTAGGTACACATCAACATTATCTTATATTCACTTGGCTTTTTAAGAATCCCTCTGCTGGATAATTACTTAAGCATTTCCTGCATTGAAACTAAATGATCTTCATGCGGCTAAATAACTCTGAAGACTTTGAATACAAATTTATCTTCATAGAATTTTTAGTACAAAAGGCTATGTTTTACTCTGTTTATGCTTTAGAAGTCAGTATTTTCTCCATCTATTTTCTGTACAGAACAATTTATTTTGAAATAAAAGAGCAGGAAAAAAAAAACCCAAAACGTTTTAATCCCCAAGTCTTCTTACTAGACCAATGGGGGTGACATGTTGTATGCATAGTTTTCACTGGAGTCACAGATGTAAATGTCTATACATTTCTAACAAAATGAACAGCTGAAAGAGTTAGGATCATAAACCATATTCTGGCTGTCAGGGAAAAATAGTTTGTAATTTGAGTTTTAATGCTACTTAAATGGATCAGATCTCTCCTAAAGCCATTATGGCTTCTAGTTTTCAGGTCATAAACTAGAGTACTTTGTCATTTGTATTAGATACGGGCTAGGAGTATGGAATTTAAATGTGGAGTTACTAAAACATTTGAGGCCACAATTTCAGAAACTGTCATTCTTGTAAGAAAAGTTAGTTGTTTTACACTGAAAGTGTATATTATCATTCTGCAAGTACTTGTTTGCATGCAAGGTGAAGAGAGACAATTGAATCATCTATTTTGGGAATCTGGTCCTCTGAGTCCTACCAGGATTGCAAATTATATGACAGCCTAAGTATAGGGATCTTTATTGTTGATAAAAATTTGTACAGACCATCTCATCATTAAATTTAAAAGGGGAAAAGGGAGAGAATTTCTGTAACTTAGATACTGAGCCTGTGTTAAAGGACGTGACTTTATTTTTTGTCTTTGTTCTGTGTTTTTTTTCCCAAGCGATTGCAACAGCAATAGGAACTCCATTGCCTCATTCACCAGCATTTGTAGCAGTCAGTGCAGTTCTTATTTTCACAGTGATGAAATGGATTCAGGTATGTTTAGAAAAGTCAGTTATAAATCTGTCATCTGTTCCTTTTATTCAGTTTTATTATTTTCATTTGCTTGGCAGTTTTATTGGTTTTGTTTTAAAAATTGCATCCTCCTTGATAAGAGAAGTGTATCATTTTGCTTCTGCCTTGCTAGTGCTGCGCTTGAGAGTCCTTCTGTGAAAGAGAGCCAACATGCCAGCATCTCTGTGAATAGACTGAATTAGTTAGAGCTCTTAGAGTCGCTGCTTTTAACCACGTTCATGCCTTGACCTTGACAGTGCATTATGTTGCACAGAGTAGGGAGCATCTTAGGTGATTGTGGAATGCTCTCCCAGCCTGCGTCAGCACCCAGACGGCAGGATACGGCTGTGTATGTTTGTGGGGAGGAATGTGAGACCACATAGAAGCACATTCTTGTTTATGCCGTGACAAATTGAATTTAAATAAATGCAGCTGCTAATAAGAATGAGATGGGATTTAGCTGCGTGGAGTACAAGGTCATATACTCAGGGACTAATAATAAAAATATTTGCTTTAAGCTGGGAGTTTATCATTTGGGAATGATTTAGGAAAAGAAAGAATTAGAAATTAGGCGTATTAGTTAAATATGAGTCACCAGTGAGACTTGGCCATAGAGAAGGCAAATTTTATTGCTGGTTGTACCAGGAGAGGTATTTACAGTTGAAACAGGAAAGTATTAATGATATTATTCAAGGTATCTGAGATGCCTTGTGAATAATGCAATTCTAGGCAGCTTCTTTCCAGAAGTGATACATACTTAGAGAGGTGAGCAGATGTAGAAGAAAGGATGAAGAACATCAAGAACTGTTGATAAAAAAGGAGTCTCTGGGTCTGTATCTTCAACTTAAGATATAAAAGTGCTGCTAGGCACTTGTGCAGCATCAAGCTGGAGTACCAGCTGAGGTGCTTAAAAGGATATGTCTGTGCCAGCCAAGCACAGTGTTCAAGTTGATAAATACTGCTGGTCAGTGAAACTCCTGCTCTCCTGAGGACTTAATTTTCTCCTGGTTCCAAAGCTAACCTGGTTAACTCCACATCAGGGCTCTTTGGCCTTCTGCTCCATGTGTTGTAACTAAAATCCTATGAAGGGTTATGCTGTAAGGACATCTAAAGGAGCTTAAAAAAGAAAAAAATCAAGGAAAATGCTATTAAGTGTTTCACTGACATAAGAAAAATGAATCTAGATTGACCATGAATAAATCTGGAATATAAATTATCAAGTGGCTACTTTTCATCTGTCACTGCAACAGCAAGGAGGAAAACCAGTTTTAAGATCAATTTTTCACAGCTTTTGAGAAAGTTTGGGTTGCATCACCAGTTGTCTGAGAAAGCAAGTGACTGAGGGCAGTGATGTGGGAGCGTCCTTCCCCTTTGTAATCTCTTAGGAAATGATGTTGTATGTACTACTAAAAGTTTCATATCAAATACAGGATTTGGATGCTGTATTCTTGTTGAATTAATAAAATGTCAGAACCATTTAATTAGGAAGAACATTAAGATTATGAATTGTCTGTAGAGTCTCTATAAAAATTTTGTTGTGAATGCATTTCAGTAACTTTGTGGTCTGCTATGTTAGCTTCATACTACTTAGCTATTTAGTCTGATGCTTAGGATGTTTTCCAGCATAGAAGAATCATTTGTTCTGGTCAAAGAATGATTGAGGTTTGAAGGGACCTCTTGAGATAATCCACTCCAATCCCCTGCTCAAGTAGGGTCATCTAGAGCAGGTTGTCCAGGACCATGTCCCGTTGGGTTTTGAATACGGTCCCTTCTTTAAGAACTATTTCTGTATTATCGAGCGACTACTAAATGCAAAACCTGTAGGGAGAACAGTTACTGTAAACCTGAAAGCCTAAGCATCAATCTGTGCAAAGTAGATTATTTAAACTACAAAAATTTTGGAAAATATGCTGGAACGGCTAAAAAATTTTTCATTTTAAAATATTTTTCAGGTGATGAGCTTCCTATAAGTGTTCGAATCTCCCATGATAAACAGGACAAGCTCCATAGCTGTTTGGAGCATCTTTTTGGTCAAGTATGAGATTATTTTTCTTGGCTTTGATACTAATGTCCATGTTTGAGCTCAGATGTCTTTAGCGAATACTTCTTTTTCTTTTTACTTTTGCTTTCCACTGTTTACTGGCATGGTATGTATTTACTCATTCTCCTTCAGTTTTCTGTAAATAGTTCAAAACTGCAAATTAAACAGATCCTTAGATTTAGCCTAACATTTCCTAGCTTGTTACTTTAACTAGAGCTATTAGGTAAGAAACAATCCAAATCTACTTTTCTGTAACCTATATTTCTTAAAGAACAAATTTCTAATTGTTGCTGTAAAAACCATCTTGCTCACAGAACCTTGATCCCGACAGGTTGATTCAATTGTCAATCTTCTGAAAGGACCGGCTGTGATGAGGGCCTTTGAGCAAACAAAATACTTTACACCAGGTCGAGGCCTCCAAGGTAACTTTTAATTCCATCTATGAGATTCAAAAGGCAGCTTGAAAGGTACATGGATATGGCCATGTACTCTCTGAGCTGGGTGTTAAAGAACTGATTTTGCTTAATCTTGCTGTATTCTGCAATAATTGATTGTTGAAATTCCTGTTAAGTAGATCTTATTCTTAGTTGAAAACTGGCTTCTTACACTTTCATTACACAACGTATGAAAGAATATCAGGTTTGTTGGAAAGTCAGCTTTAAGTTGTTGACTCTGAAATGACTATGGAATTGCTGAGGTTTTTGAAGGAAGAAACAGGTTTTGTATATTGCAGGTGTTTTTATTACATTTTTGTCTCAACTACTGAAGCCATTTCTGGTCTATTTTATATTTGTAGATATATTATTTGTGAAGTTGATTTATAAGTAATTTGCAAATTAAATTTATAGTCACAGTAATATTTATGCCAAATATATGGTTATCTAAGTATTATTGTTTGTTTAAAAAAAAATCCTGTATTTAATTTTAGATATTCTGCTAACACTCACATACTTGCTTAAGTGTGTAATTAGGTATCTGGTAGTAGCCATAAGATGATGATGAAAAAATGCAAAGGACTTCTTTCAGTGAACCAAGTTGGGCTTTTTTTTGTTGTTGTTGGTGTTGTTTGTTTGGTTTGTTTTGGGGGGTTTTGTTGGAGGGAGATTGGTTTTTTGTTTTTTGTTTTTTTTCTTAAAAAGGCTCAATGGGAGACTTAATGTTGTATTACTGCCTATAATAGGTTTGATTATGTTTTTATTGATCCTGCATATGTCTTTTGGCAAAGAAAACTAATTTTAGATGGCAGGACGGTGGACCTTCAGCTTTTATTAATCACCAAAATCCCACGGAAGTCAACAGAGCATAATTACTGGTACTTCCTCCTCACTGAATTTGTGTGGAAGACCACATAATCTCCTCTTTGGGTTTTTTTGGTTTGTTTTCTGTTTTGTTGGGGGGTTTTTTTGTTGATTTTGGTTTGGGTTTTGGGGTTTTTTTTATTTGTTTCCTATTCTGAGACCAAGATAATAGGGATGAACCCTTGTGTTTCTTAGTGTTTCAGATTGAGTACCTGGCAGGCTCACACAACGAAATGTTATCCTTTCAGTGATATAATAAATGTTCAGTTAGACACAGGATATGGACACATCAGATATTTTATTCTTGGTCTGCACCATCTTCATGAACCATACAAGGAGCACTTCAGTGTTTCGAAAGATAGATTGGATTAAGCGATAAGTAGTATCATTTTAAGTTTAATTTTCTGATTGAATTAATTTTGCTTTAAAAGTTCCAGCGTCCCACTTAGTCCATGGAGACAGGCACCTTCTATTGGTGTGTACCTAGTTCAGAAAGAATCATGTTTGGAAATACTGCTAGTTCTCTACTTTAACTAAGTAGGGAGTTTAGGCTTGTTACCCTACCTTTAAATAGAGTTAAGTAAGTTGACAACTCCTTGAGCTGTGAAAACATTTATAAAGAGGTAATGTCTTACTGTGGCTTTCTCAGGAGATTTAAGTGGAAAAATATTATTTTCAGGAAATAGAACCGAAGCTTAACTGTCCAAAGAGGCTACGACTCCACATCAAGCAAGACCCTTGGAACCTCCCCAGCAGTGTCCGGAGTCTTGCCCAGAATTTGAGAAAGTTTGTTGAAGGTTAGTAAGAACAACGTGACCATAAATAAAACACTTCATTAATGATAGAGAGCCTGGGGAGGGGAAGGGGAAAGATACAACTGCTTCACACTGGTGCTAGGCAAGGTTTGCTGAACACAGTGTAGTCTATGGGGAATGCCTGAATTTCAGGATTTTTCTTGTGTTCTTAAGAAGGTTAGTGGAGTATCTCAGCTGTCTTGTGCTCACCCTATTGGCTTCAGATACTGAAGAGAAAATCATCTCTGATGACAAGTGAAAACAAATGAACCATATGTTGCAGGTGCTATGTTATTTCAGTTGCTGGTGAAATGCAGTAGGCTTGACGGATTTGTCCCAGAACTTCATGGGATTGACACACCAAAATGGGGTTTTCCTTGAAATTAAACCTTTCCTTGAAATCCCTTTTTTCTGCTGTCTTAAATGGAAAGATGAGGACTCTGCAGGACAAGTTTTGTCCTAGATCTTGCTCTTACCTGTTACTGATCTGGAATCACTGTCCCTCTAAAATCATGCTCCCTCTTCTGCCATGAAGCCAGACCTCTTCCACTGGTTTTCATTTACTCACTCCATCACAACAGATCCTATCATTCCTCCTCCTCCACTTCCCTCCCACCACCGTCTAAAAGTTACCTAGTACTCTGCTCCTTTTCACCACCAAGTGACAATGTGAAATGAGGTTTCCTGCTCTCTCCCCTGGCTTCATGAGAAAGTAACTGGGATTTCCTCTCCAGAAAATTTTGCCTGTATCTTCTGTTTTATTTCCTGTGCTGTTTGATAGAGAAACTGAAATAATGAGCAAAATTATTTTTGTAAAAGTATTGGCACTAGGACTCTACATGGGAACAAATCTTATGGCAGGTCTAGCTTTAAATGATTTGTGTGTGTTTTTAGCTGCTTTTGTTTTATTGGCTAATTTCCATGATGTCCCATAAAGAAACTGCTAAATTTCAGATCACTAGAAAATAACTTTGTGATAAGTTTTATTAATATAAACTTCCAAAAACCAACCATCCAAACCAAACAAACCCCTCCTCCTCTGACTTTCGGTATTTCTCATTTCAGATACAATCATATTTTCAGACTCTAGGTTAGAAAATTATAAAAAAAAACAACAAAAATACCTCTTGTTTATGCAGTCAATCACAGTGGGTTGACTCTCCAATATTGAGAATACTTTTACATTAATAGTGGCTGTCACTAAGTGAAAAATGAATAAATATTTTGGACCCTTTTTTCTACAGGTCTATCTTCAGCCTAAACCAACTTATATTCAAGTATTAATCATGGTTTCTTTCACAGTTCAGGAGGAATGGAAGTATGTCTTTAACAGTCCTGGTGCCCTTCTGAAGCCAAGCCTAACAGACCCTTTTCACACAGCTTGTTTGCCCATAAATAGAATTAATAGACTTAACCCATTTCAGCATTGGTCATATAATCTCAATATTGACCTGAGGTTCTTCAGATAAATTTTGTTTTAAATCTACCACAAAATTTTGTGGAAGAGTTCAGCAAGGTCCAAATGACCTGCTGCCTCTCTATAACACTAAACTTCTCTTTTTACAATACTACTACAATGTAATATTGATATTTATCAGAAGGAATCATGATGTTTACAGAACAATAAAACTGCTGGCATTTTCTAGTGTTTTAGAAATTAACATTAAAAAGGTTTTATCTGTTAATAAATTATACTAACTTTATTGCAACTGTCATGCTTGTGAATGGTGAGAGAGGGTTAAATGGTTAAGAGCTAAATAGTAAAAGATTAATTATTCTTGTGCTGTTCTAGAGGAGCACACACACTGCCTTACCTTCTCTCGTTACAATGTCTCAGAAGTTGTCTGCCAATTTTAAATATTCTTGTCTTTCCCTTTCCATCCATGGCATCTGCGCTTTTGTCAGAGATTTCCAACAACTGGCTTCTGTGCCATCTTCTTAACTAAATGCATGTGTTTACACATAAAATTATCATCTTAGGTTATTTATTCACCATCTGTTTACATCTTTCTATTTGCTTGTAGTTTTTTTTCTTCTTTGATTCCTGTTCCATCCCCACCACCGCTCCCAAACTGGGTAATACTTGTTCCTGAGAAGTATTCTGGAGAATCATGATCCACATCTTTATCATAATTTTGACTTGCCTATGAGACCAAGGAGTTGGTGTGATGTAATGGGTACCTGAAAGCCTAGGTTCTTGTGGCTTCCCTGGCACAGATAGCATGAAGGAGAAATAGGAGAATGGAAGTGAATAATTGCTTCTCAAGCCTTAGTTTCCAAGGTGTGTCTGGACAGGTATATGTAATTGAGTGGTGAAAAGATTCACTGCAGAAATGTGCTCCTCAGGCAGTTGTGGGAGACTGCTATTATTTAGATAGGCCTAGGCCTGTATAAATTAAACTTGAGACATAACCAGCAGTTGGATCTAATGGGAATCAGATGAGCACGAAGCAGGTTTAAAAATGCTTTAGCAGCCAAATTTTCCCTTCATACCTTCATTTCTCCTTTCCAATCTTGCCAGTATGCATTGTGTTCACAAATGGTCAGGATACCTAGAAGAACCACTAGTACTGCCCCAATCTATTTCTGGCTGAAAATCTGACACATGGTAATTATAACCATGGTACAGAAACTTACCTCCTCGTTTTCCATCTTATTTGCCTGATTCAGAAAAAAACAAAAGATCTCCCCTAATTTGACTGCTTAGTTGAGCTTATGAGAACAAGTTTGGGGATTTTAGAAGAATCTTCATGTATGTCTGTAAGTAAAAGACAGTATTTTAGTAACTGAGGGAAGCAGATATGTTTGCCTCTTCTAGCAGTCTCTAGAGGAAGTAGTCAAAGGAGACCACAGATACAACTTTGTTCACCATGGGGAAAAAATGGTTGTAATTAAAACCTCCAATTGTTATAAACGTACTTAACCGTTGCTGATGAATGCTTTCAGTAAATGCATCTCCATATTGAAAACTGACTTAAGTTTTGTTTTCATAAAAATATTACAGGCTCTTGTTACTTTTTACTCACTCTTCTGTTGCATTATAGAATGTGTTGTATTAGATTAGGCTGATTTAGTGCTTTAAAGCAGAAGGAGACATGGGAGCCCCACAAAAATGAAATGTTTTAAGTCCTATCTTAGGATGTTTTAAATTTACTTTGTTTAAAAAGTATGAAGAAATAGGAAAACTCAGAATGCCTTGAGATTGATCATTCTGGTCTATCAGTTTTCTTTTTATTAGTATTCGAATTGGGAGAACAATTTTTAATAAAGATCTGTGAAGGTTTGCACAGATTTAAAAAAAAAAAAAAGACAAAAACAAAACACAACGAAAAAAACCACACAAAAAAAACCCAAGACCCAACCAAAGCATCATTGTCAGTAAATTTAAAACATATGTAGAGATGGCTTTGTCTCATTTAATTTGTCCTAACATATCATTAGAGAAAGAAGAGTTTTCTATGGTTACAGTAAAAGGCAGCTAATCATGTTGATAGAATTGAAGAGTTCTCTTAAATACTATACAGATTGTAGGAGGGTTTATCTGGAGCTAAGTAACTAAAGAAAAGATGAAAGTTATTTCTTGGAGCAACTGGGCCTACTAAATTGTTAAACCAATAAAGATAGATAAGTTGTTGGCACAGGGAGATCTTCGAAGATGGAGAGCTTGATTTTGGTGCAGAAGAGAGCAGTAGTCAGAGCAGGAATTCACCAGTCACTGAATAAACAAAGAATAATATAGGCAGTGGATTCTGGATATATGTGAGATATGTCACATGAGAGTCAGAAAGCACAAGAGGAAATGCTGAGGGATGTCTCAAGTAAGAACCAGGAAAATCAACAAGGTGGGTGGAAAGAAAGGGACCCTTTAGAAAGAAAGTAAAACCAAAACTGGCCAGCATAACAACAGAAAGGTGTAAACAGAACAACAAGCAGGAGAAATTTCTTTTTTCCAAAGAAAAATAAGGTAAAATTTTTGGCCAGAAGAAGAGGTGTTTTAGAGCATGTCAGATTTCTAATCACCTAGTCACATAACTGCATGAGGAAGTGCAGTTGTTTTGCTAGCACAATAATTTTAAATTTAAACAGGAAATACTATGCAATTGACAAAGTTCACGACTATTTTAATTTAAATTAAAATAGTGAGGAGTGAAGGAGCCTTTCAGTCATTAAAGGTATAAAAAATGTATTTCAACATGCAGTGCAAATCAGTCTTATTTTGAAAATATTTTCAGATGTGAGAAACAAATTAAACTAAAATCTAGCCTTTACTGGCAAAGATCAGAATAGCATGATAAAAAAAAATACAAAAGAATGTTTAGGAATAAGAGAAGTTGAAGGTATCATGTGTTACAAATCATATAATGTAAAGTTGCTAGGCAGTTATTCCTTTCCATATGCCATGTAGCAAGAAGGGGTGAAAACTTCCATAGCATTTGAAATTTGTTGAAAAGCAAATGGTTGGCATCCAAGGTTCGCTTGTAACCCCAGGTAAGTCTCTACTTACACAAATAACCTAAAACTACTCTCTTGCCTGTGGGTATGTTTTGGAATGGAGATGACTTACAGCAATGATAAAGGAGAGTTGCAATGTCCTGTAGTTTTCCCATAAGCAGGAAATCATTATTTCTACACACCTCAAATGCTTTTGAGGTATCTATATGAATCTCATATAAAACATGTTGTAAGCCTCAATATATCTAAATTCTTCAGATAAAAGCTGCATTTCCCTTTATTGTATTTTCAGTTACTAATCTATGTTCAGACTCTAAGATGCCAAGTTGTTATTCTCTGCAAGTTTGTGGGTTTTGTTTTTGTTTTTTGTGTGTTGGTTTTTTTTTTTTCAAAAGACAGAAGGCTAAGGCAAAGACCTATCACTGAGCAAACTTCAAGAATAACCAGTATTTTAGTGGTTTGATGCTTGTATTTGAGATACTGTGGGCGTGCATTTCGGAAGCATAGATAATGCCAGTTCTTTTTGCAATGTGTCTACAGTACAGATGAAGATCAGACTTGAAAGGTTTTATTCTTTTTTAAGCATACTCACCTTTGGGGAAGATTCTGGCTTTTCATACATATGTTCAAGTACCCACAGAATCCAGGCTGTGTGCTGTTGATACAGTCAGCTCCAATGTTCGTTCCGTCATCTGAGCTGTACTCAAATTTCAAATGATTCAGATTTCAAACCTATTAGGTTAGTTTTAGTAGGGGGCAACATATTTCCAAATTTTCCTATTGTCCATATACCCCATAGCACTTCTGCTGATCCAAGCAGAGCTCAGAATAGGACTGCACAGAAAATTGGATGTGTGAAAGAAAGTTTGGAAAGATGAAAAAGCATGTGAACTACCATGTGAAGTGTTCCTCCAGGCAGTTACTGTAGGACAACTGATGGCCTGGAAGTTTGACGCTCTCTAAGGTTATGGTAGCGTTTTGATCTGCTTGTTCCTTGCGGTGGTCATTAACACATTTAAATTTGTGTTCTGGTATATGGTAAAGGGGAAGAATCATTTCCTTCAGCCTGCAAACTTTGAGAAGCTCCCTCCATTCCCCCCTCCGCTCCCCGCCCCCCCATCCTCAAGGGAAAAAATATAACAGTGTAAATTAAGACTTTTTTAAAAAAATCTGTTATTTTTTACTTCATAGATTAAGTGAAAATAAATGTTTGAAGGGACAAAGTGAAAATGCTATTGCATTTTTCCTGGATGCTTTGATATACATTAACATGAGGATAATTTTAAATTTTGAAGTACTGAATGAGACAGGGAAAAGAAAAAAAGTAAGTATTGTGGTAGTGTGAGAATCAGTGAAAACTGGTCTTGTTTTTCAAACTTTTAAGACTGGAATTTTTTATATGTGTACTTGCATGGGCCAGCAGGTACACATCTGTGCTGAGATTGGAGCTGCCTCTTCATGTGTCTTTCTCGGTGTTGGTGCTTTTGATTATTATCAATTTTATTAAGTCAAATGTAAAATTAAATGAAGATTAGACTCCTTACTGTTTTGTAGGTTTAATCAGGATTGCATATACAAGAAATAGGAATTAGGCTGGTATAAAATGAGAAACTGCAAATGCATTATTATGTTGGTGAAAACACTTTCAACCATGACCTCAATATATTTTCTTTTTTCTTTTTTAAGAGGTGAAGGCACGAATACTCTTGGCACTTCTTGAGTATACAGGTAATTTTGCTTGTTTTGGGAGTGGGAGAAGTGAACGTGGATGGTTTGAGATTTGTTTTTTGATGTTGGCCAGAATACTGTGTTTAGAGAAAGGGGAAAAATCTCAGATTCGATAACCTGATAATCAACAACTTTATCCCTGTGTTTACGGTGAGGATTCCTGAAGAACACAACAATTTCAGAGG
>KL279956.1:49612-73247 GCA_000699545.1 Podiceps cristatus | reverse complement strand
TTAAATGCAAAAATACCTTCTGTGGTCATTTACTTCGGATCCGAGCTTGTGCACAGCACTTCTGCTGTCTTTTTTCTTTTGGGCTTTTTTCTATTTGCTATCCTTTTTCTTTTCTCTTCATATCCATCTATTTCCAGACTCCAGACTTATCTTACTATTCGAACTCATACCTTTCCTTTTATCTTTTTTAAAAGAATACTTTTTTTAAAGTCGGTCCTTTTTGGAAGGGTTCTGATTATTCTATGTATTATTCTGTTATCACCCCATACAGCATACAGCTTCAAATACACAAAATAGGCACGTGTGTCTGCAAAATAAATATCAATAAATCAGTATCTAGAAAACAGTATTTATAGCAGATTCTCTACAGTTTGTAGGTGCAGAAGTGTTCAAGTAACCTGTAAAAGCTGATTATTTTAACCATCTTGCAGCACTATGTGTCCATTATTATTTCATGATTTTGTTATGACACATCACAGCAGTTTTATGAAGGAGAATATAACATTTCTTTGTTGTCAGATTTCTTCCAAATATTGTAAGAGTTTTGAGTAATTCCTCAGGTCTTTTAAAATAAGAAGTGACCTGAGAAAATACCCCAGAGTTAATTTTTTTAAAAGCAGTTTTCTCTATTTACATGGTTTCATAAGTTTGTAAATTCTATAGTTTATTTTGCATAAAAATCTTTTTGTAAAAAGAGCTCAAAGTGATCTTGTATGCAGTATCTGATGTTCACGTAGTATTAAACAAAATTTGGAAATGAGGTGTTGGAGACACAAGAAGGCTGCTTCAGAAACAGGCAGTGCAGAGGAAGGCACTGTGTATCAGCTGCTGTTAGACAGATAAAATTGAGCTAAGCGAGGAGAGAGAATGTGTGTTGGCCTCAAATCCCTGAGCGCTGCTGTGACATACGGAAGTTTTTGACCATGGAGAAGCCCATGGGATTTTTGAAGCTGAAGATGGGTGGAGATTTTAAAGATGAAAATTCTGTCTGTACTGGGTTCTGCACAACTTGAGAGATTGGAGAGGGAGATGTTAATTTTAATAATCAAAACAAAAAGCAATGTGTCACAGTGCAGAAGCAGTAGTGATTAGACCATTTGTGGAAAACATTCCTGAGGTCCTGAGAGGCTGGCAAATGGAATCAAAATGATAGTAAAAGAGTGGCCACTATTATCAGTAGTCGAGGAAAAGATTGAAGATGATCTCAGAAGGGAAACAGTCATCTAAAGTCTTGGCACCTCCATAGGGAAGGTGGAAAAGGAGCTATACCTCAGAGGCAGAGGAATCTAAAAGTGAGGACAAAGATTTTAAGCTTTGGAAAGACCTCGATATCACTTAATCTTCTCTTGCTCTGAGAAAGATTAAGTCTGCTTGTACCATTTGTGATTGATGTTTGCCTAACAGCTCATAATGATAAAAATACTTGAAGACCTTCAGAAAAGAAGAGAAGGAGAAAGCACTGAATATTTATCACTACAATTTTGTGCTTTATTGAGAACATGTTTCCCTTTTTAACTTTTCTGACCTTTAGCAAGTCTAGTGCCTGTGCCCTCTGGAATATATTGGTAGGTTAACTAGTCCCAATTTAAATCAGCTGCTAATGGTTCCACAGACTTCTACCTAGGGACCTTTCCTAGACTTTCTTGACACCGTAAATCTCTGCTGCTTCCTGGCTATGTGATGCTGCTCTGTGTTTATTTTATAGATTTTGTATTCATATATGTATTTATAGTCTTTGAATAGATTGTATTCTGGTAGCAACAATCCTATATGCCCTGTTTGCACTTAACAGCAGGCAGTCATCATCTGCCCTACCCAGCTGGTAGCTGGGGAGTTGACCAGGTGATACAGTCATCTTCAGAGGTTCTGGCTATTCTTGCTTTCCTGTGGAAAGTAAATGTGTGTTTGCCCAGCTGGTTCTCACCTTGCAGCAAAGAAATCTGACTCGCATCTGTCATCTGTGACATCAAATAGAATTGATGGCACATACATTAAAATCTACAGGCTAAACATACATTGTTTATGAAGAACTACTTTAAATTCCAGACTTTAAATACATTTCTGTATCATTTTAGAATTATAAAATAATCTTTTAGTGTGGAATATGGCAGTTTTAGTTGTGGAGTGCTATTTACTGGGAATAACATTAGGCTGTAAACTTGTAATTTACTTTGCATTAAAATAACTTGTTTTGTAGACAAATAAAAAAATTCCAGCCCAGTTCCTTTGCTGTTAATTAATCTCCTGCTCCATTTTTGCTTTTCCTCTTTTTCCTAATTCAGATAGTGAGATACAACTGAGGCGAGACATGGTCTTCTGTCAGAGCCTAGTGGCCACGGTCTGTGCTTTTTCAGAGCAACTAATGGTGGCCTTAAATCAGATGTTTGACACCAACAAAGAATATGAAACGGAGACGCTGGAGGCCAGCAGAAGGTGGTTGGAACAGATAGCCAGTGCAGGTCTTCTCCTTCATTTCCAGTCCCTGCTCTCGCCTAACCTGGTAAGGCTCCTCATGTGGCATGCTTGGCCACAGCCCGTGTTTATTCCCTGAACCAGGGGCATGATTAAACGGTCTTAGCTATAAATGTGATTTTCTGTTTCCTTTGTGCTTAGCTTGTTACTTAATTAGCTGCTATTTGGAAAATTTGCGATTTAGATAATTACAAATATGGGAAATGTTTGTTTGTGATATGGGAAATATATTTTCCACAAAGACAGTATTATGTTTGTTTTGAGTTAGCCGATGTTGAGTTTACCCTTGACTCCCCACAACTGTTGTGGCTGTTCCCTAGAAGTGAATGTAGTATTAGTTGATAACAAGAGCTTCAGTCTGCAATAAGCACCAATGCCAGATAATTATCCAAACCAGGTATTTTATTTTTATCACCCCTCCCTGCAAAAACAGTAGGTCTGTAGTAGCTGAAGGACTAGATATGCTAGTCTGTTTTGCTCCTGTTGTAGGGCAGTTCCTCACAGCCTGTCAGGGCAATTGGAAATCTGCTATTTCTTCACAAGGCTTTGCAAAGAGCTGTGGCTTAAGACATAATTAAAAAAGGGATGTGGTTTTCTAATCCTCTAATCTTCAGTTATCCAAAGTCCTTCTTCAGCTATTTAAGCTGCTTCTCACACTAGACTGGTAACTGAAGAACTGTGAAGCAGTCTGCATGATCTGCTCCGTGGCAGTCTTAACCTCTGGAGTTGCTCACTGAAAATAACTGATTTGGTACATCCTAGTGTATAAAAGTCCATACAAATAACAAATCAAAGGTCTTCTTTCCTTGCCTTATCTATCTTGGCAGCAAATTGCTGACAAGTTGACCTGATAAACTTTAGAAGCAGAAGACATCAATAAAAATAAAGGTATTTCTAAATCACAATCGTAAATATTAGTCTATGGTATTCTTTGAGAGCATCGACTTGGGCTAGTGTGAGTAACTACCTCACAGGTAGCTGAGGTACCTATGTGGGCTTGTGTGGGACAGTTTAGTTGTCATGTTATCACAGAATAACTGTTGTCTTTACAGCACTGAATACTTATTTCTTTCAAGACTGTAGAGATTTCCTTTGTAGTGAAAATGCACGCTACTTGGCTATTTTCATGTAATCAGATACCAGCAGTATGTATTGTCAAATTGAAAACAAAATTAAATGTAGTCTCTTCTAACTGTTCTTAACCAAGGGAAAAGTATTTAAAGGCAACTTTTTCGATATCTTCTTAGCACTATTTTGCTTACAAATGATCCATGTTATTTTAAACAAGGATATTTGAAGGAAATTACTGTCATTATGGACAGTGTTCAGTAAAGAATGAGCAGTTGTGCAAAGATTTCCCATGTCACTGAATGGTTTTCAGACTATTCTGCTGATAAAATGGCTCTGTCCATAGAGATTTCATCAATTGAACTAGGAGACAAAATATTTCTAGTGGCTTTGTTTTTTGTTAAATACAAGGGGGAATGCTATTTGACTATATAGCTTAGGGAAAATCGTGTTGGGTTTTTTTTTCCTTTCTCTAATTCAGTAAGCTATGTTTTATGCTCACTTTATAGGCAGCTAGTTTATTATTCTTTGCCTTCCTACTATTTCAGTTCTTAGAGGAGGCAAAATGCATGCCTCAGATTTCCATTTGGCTCTTGCTAACTTAAGGTGCTTGGGAAGGGTTGATAAAGAATAGAATACTTTGAGTGATTATTGATTTCTGCTATAATTGCTCTGCATATTTAACTCAAGATAACTGTACCTGTAGATGCCTATTTTCCTTTTAAAAGGTTCAGTAAAGTGTCCTAAGAAGTTAGTAATTTACTTCCTGAAGCTTTTTTGGTGGATTAGTCTGGATCTCTTTAGCTGTGTCTAACTCAGGAGCACACAGTGAACCATAGGTGCAAATCAGAATATTGGCATATCTACATAATTGATTTGCATCTACGTTTTTGTAGGTGACGGTGCAAATCACCCTGAGCTGTACTTGTTCTGAGCTACTGGTTCAGTTATTGGTGCTTAGAGGGGACACAATGAACACAATGTTGTTTATAAATGAAATGCTAAAGTTATGGCTTTTTTCTTAAAGAAAATTGCTAAAAAGAAGAATTTATTTTTTACATTTCCCCTCTGTTAAATTACAAGCTAGACCTGGTGTCAAGACAAGCTGTTGAAGTCTGGTATCTTACATAAAGAATAATTACAGTATTGTTTGATTTAAAGCCATGAGGAGTAATGGAAACTATAAATTACCTATTAATTTACTATGTGAAACAATAACATTCATTTTAATAATCTTGGACTAGTAAAAAGGGGAAAGTGCCAATAGAAACAAAGATATTTATATTATCTAGGAGTTAATTAGGTTATACACTGCATCAATGAAATATGCAACATTCTGTAGTTACTTTTATGTCCTGCTCTCATATTATTTCTGATAGGGAAAACATCTGCCTAGAATAATCATTTCACTTTTTCTTTTGCCTTTTTTAGGCTGATGAGCAAGCCATGCTAGAAGATACATTGGTTGCACTGTTTGACTTGGAAAAAGTTACTTTTTACTTCAGACAATCAGAGCCAGAACCACTGGTTGCAAGTGAGTAATGATAATTAGTATCTGGGCTTTACTGTTCAGAAACATTTTCTGTATTTGTAAGATCTTTATGTCCTAGAACATTACCTCCCATGAGGAATATTATATAATTTGAGATTATGGAGAATTAGTGGATATGTAGCTCTCCTAGTGTTCCTAGATTTCCTGAAATACAGCTAACATCTGTGACAATGCAGAATCATTATCAGGCAATGTCAGTAACCTTGGGGGCAAATCTGTTTGCTTAACCGAATTTTCCATTGGGAGTAAGTGACTGCATCAGGAAAGTCCCTGGAAGATCTAGTTGTTATCGAAGAGTCATGTAAAATAAGCTTGAAGGTCTTAATAGAGAATAGAACTGAGTAGGAGATGGAGAAGCATAAAAAAATAATCAGAAAGACAAAATAGATCTTGGAAAAGTTCCTTGAAAGGAGACGGCAAACATGCTATTAGGATAGCTTTAAATTGTGCAAGAATCTTCCTCTGAGACCTGCTGGTGCAGATGACCAGGGTCCTGAGCCCTTCCTCCCAATGCTCGCCCAGCTTGCAGGAAGGGACTGTCTTCGAAGTCTGCTGTTTATAGCCTTCACTCATTTTCAGCCACTCCTTTATTAATATTTTTTCAGCCAGTACAGATTTTCCTGCAGTGAACTTTTAGTGAGCAAAAAGCCCTCATGTTTTCCTATGTCTCATAACTCCCCTGGGAAGGGAGGAAAGCATGTCTGCTTCACATCAAGCTTTTCTAAAGCAATTCCCTTGCCGGATTTAGACCACACATGAGAGAACTTCTGCAGTAACCAAAACCAGAAGACACAAAGCTCCTCCACAAAGCTGCCTGTGCTCCAAAGAATTCACTAGCGCAGGGCTGGTAGTCAGGAATATAGACTAATATTTAGTTATTATATATAGATGATATTTACTTCTGTATAATTCAAGTAAGGACCCTGTTCAGAGTGTTTGTTTTAAAAAGAAGCCCTGCCAAGCCAGGTAACAACATGGAACCCGAGTTACAGGAGGGTCTCCTGATGGGGAGTTAAACCTAGACCCATGTCATGAACTGATCATACTCCTGTATCTTCCAGCTCAGGTGTCTGTGCTAAACTGGAGATAAATGGAAAGTCCCCGTGTTCTAGGATTGTAGTAAACTCTGTATTTCCTTTTGGTTTAAGTGCTGCCACTGCAGTCTTCCTGACTGTGGTTACAGAAGACAAAGAACTAAGAAATTTGATTTTTCCATTTAGGATTTTGCATAATCAATAAAAGGAAAAAAACAAAACAAACCAAAACAAACCAAACAAACCTCACAGTCTTTTTCTTATTACCAAAAATAGTGAAAAATGTTCCTTTGGAATCTTTTCCATTTAGGTACAAAATAATTTATGTGCACAGTGTAAAAACTACATAATAATATTATTAATGCAAGTCACTAAATTTTATTGTTACTGCTTTCAACTTGGAGAATTACCTGTGGAAATGATACTTAAACAGGAAATACATACATAGCTTAAATTGAATTAAACTGACTTCCTCTGAGATATTTAGCTAAATAGAAAATTTTCATCAGCCTTTGCTGGTGGTCATTGCATATTAATCCTCTGGCATAGTACACACAAGGTATGGTGGGGAATCGCTGTAACTGCCAAATGATGCTGCTTGTTGCCCTGAACTCTATACCAATTGATGTATTATGACATTTAGCTTGTTAAAGTGTAATGAATGTGCTCTTACAGTTTTATCTATTCTACCATAATACATGTGTTTTCTTGGTTGAGTCCTGATTTTTAGCAATAATTTAACAAATATTCTGGTAGCTACTGTATATTTACTTGTGTTATATCCCACGCAAATCTGAGGAGAATCTGACTCTTATGTATCACACTGACCTTATACATTGTGCACCTGAGAAAGGCATGTGAAATACAGGTAAAGGTATCCTTCCAGTGATTTCAAACTATGTGCTGTATGTAGCTATTTTTTCAGATTTACAAGGAATACAAGTAGGATGTTGCCAACTACATTATTTGCTTAGTATTTTTGCTGTCATTGACAGGCTTGCAAAGATGACCATCACTGCTTTTCTGTTTGTCTACTTCCTGATAATGGATAGGCCAAAAGTGACCACAGCAACACCAAGAATAATATAAAATACTGCACGTATTAGTTTTGTGTCTGGCGTGATTTTTATCTAACCGTGTGAATTTTGGGTGCAACAGTTTCTGGCAAAGAACGTGTCATTGCTTTTAATGAAATAGTAACTCTGACTGTATTCTTAGATGTACCAATCACCTACCAAGCAGAAGGAAGCCGGCAAACCCTGAAGGTTTACTTCTACCTTGATAGTTACCATTTTGAACAGCTTCCTCAAAGGCTGAAGAATGGAGGGGGGTTTAAAATCCACCCAGTACTTTTTTCACAAGGTAAGTTGAGTTTTAATTCCACCACCACCCTCCAATTCTTTCACATAATATTTAACTGCTTTTAAAATCCTACTTATTCACTCTGATTTAAATCCTTTGTAGCTATAAGGACACAATGCTTATATTTAAATATGTTGTTTAATGTGGGCATTTCTTGAGAATTCTGAATTAAAAAGTGAATTTAAGAAATGCTGAGATTTGTGATTAAAAAAAATAGAGGCATGGGTATACATTTCTAAGTTTATATCTGTTATATGATTCCAACACCAAAGAATGAATCCTCTTTCATTAATAGTGATTTGGTCTTTGTAGACGTTAGTGGACAATAGTCGGACCATAAAACTTGCTTTTAAAAGTGTTTTGCATTCCAAATGCTATCGCAATCTTTTCCTGTTACTTCAAATGTAAGGACTAAATTGTTATCCCCTGAGAATTCTGTCTCTTTAAAATGTTACGAAGACTTAAATAACGTTTTTCAGGCTTTTGTAGTTATGACACTGCAAATGTTACCGAAGTGATGAATGGTGGCGCTGGTGCTCAGACTGTTCATAAATTGCAGGCAGCCTGCATTAGCTGCAGTGTCGTTCCAGTCATCAGGAGCGTGGAGTTTGAGTCACTGAAATGGTGAATGCGAGGTGCTGATTGCCTTGAGCTGCCTTTGATTTCAGAGGGAGCTGAAAGTACTCCCTACCTTGTGAAAGGCTTCCAGGGTCTTTGTGGAACAGGCAGAAGTCAGGCATACAAATGAAGGTTTCGAGGAGGGTTTGGTCTCTGATACATAAGGAGGCTGTAAAAGGAAATAGCAAACAGATACATAATACAGATACATACATCTTACATAAGATGTAAGATACATAAAGAAATAGCTGAACTTACTGTAAACTTAAAACACACAATTTTTAGAAAAAAAACGATTCCTGAAGTCTGATTTTTAAACAAACTAATAAAGACAGCCTTCAGTGGATTGCTTTTGAACAGATTGCTTTCAGTCATAGAGGAAAATGAGAACACTGAGCAGGAGACGCATATTAGTAGAGCAGACAAAAAGGCACATGAAAGAGAACAGAAAACACCTTGGTTCAGCTGAAATCCTGGAAATACTATGTGGGTTTTTTTAAGATTCAGCAAGGCATTCAGTGTGCTACAGGATTTATTTTGCAGAATTTTTTCCCTTCCTGTTTCCAGAAGCCCAATGTATTTAAGTCTTAGGATAAGCATCTTTGTAGTCAGCTAAAGGAAAAGGGCAAAGATTCTTTCAAGTGTTATATCTGCTTAATAATTTTCAGTAATATAGAAGATTTCTTCTTTCATTATTGTACCAGATTTCTTTAATTTTCAAGGATTCCCCTTCCAAAATAGTCCATTAGACTCCAAGAATAAGAAGTCCTGGATAAGAAGTTAAATTTTGGTGTTTTGTGGGTTTTTTTGTTTTGGGTTTGTGTTGGGGTTTTTTTTCCCCTTATTAATGAGTAAATTGGGATTCTATTTTTTACTTTATTCCTATGAGGTTTGGCTGACCTGCCATCAAACTAAGTCAGTAGATTCCCATCTTTAACTGAAATTTATTAGCTACAAATGTAGAAATCTTCTTTAAGTTCCTCTGTGAAGTGAATTCTTGCTTCCCAAGCTTAACAAAGCTAAGCTGTTTCCTGCCTAAAATACAATGGTTTATGATGTTTTCAAATGGAACATTTAGAAAATTATGGTTTTGGAATAATTTCTGAAAGGCACAAATCAATGCACATCAGTCTATTTCTCTCTGTGTTGTTCTATTCTGTGTTGTATAGCTCTGTGCCTAAAATTACAATTCTATATATTTGCAGGACTGGGGCTGTAGACATTTTAAAAAGTTTTTAAATGTTTACACAGGCTATATTATGTATCCCTCCATTTGTAGAAACATTTTTGTGTTACCACATACTTCAGTGTATGCATTCTAAAAGATCCTGATTTGCCGGATTGGGGTCTGAGAATGTTGAGATATTGCTCTTGGCATTCAGATTTTTCTGTTTCCTATATTAGAATTGAGATCTCAGCAATAAATAATCTTAATTAAAAGACACTTCATTCAAAATTAAAATTCAGTTTATTTAAAATTGCTACTTAGTCTCTTAATTATGTAGGTTTTTAAATTTTTTTTTTTGTTTTTCATAGAATCCTAGAATAATTCAGATTGGAAGGGACCTCAGGAGGTCCAACCAGTCCAACCTTCTGCTTATACCAGTATCAGTTGTGACGTGAGACCAGCTAATGACACCCGGCTAGTACGTTCCCCTCAAAACCATCACTTGTATAAGCTGAACAAACTCAGGTCCCTCATCCTCTCCTCACAGTGCGTGTTGTCCACCCTATGATCATCTTGGTGGCCCTCTTCTCAACTATTTCCAGTTCAACAGCTTTCATGTATTGTGGGGCCCAAAACTAGACACAGTACTCAAGATGCTACCTAATGAGTGTTGAGTAAAGTGAGGACAAGCACTGCTTTCAGTCTACTGGCCATGCTTTTGTTAATACAGTTTAGGATGCTCTTGGCCTTCTTGGTGGCCAGAGAACACTACAGGCTCATGTTCAGCTTGCTGTCTAATGTAAGCCCCGAACTCCTTCTCCGCAGAGCTGCTCTTTAGGCTCTACCTTCCCGGGTGCAGGACTTAACATTTGTCCTTGTTCAGTTTCACAAGGTTCTGCTGGCCTGTTCCTCCAGCCTGTCGAGGACCCCCTCTAGGTGGCCCTGCACTTGAGTATATCCACTGCTTCTCCCAATTTGTATTACCTGCAAATTTGTCTTACCTCTTCCAGGTCAGCGATAATCAGATCGGTCTAATATAGATCCCTGTGGTATTCTGCTTGTAATGGGCCCCTAGGTAGACCATGTCCCATTAGCTACCACCCTTTAAGCCTACTCATCCTTCCAGGTTTTTCCCCATTCAGTTGTCTATGCCTTCAGACCATAATATCCTAGCTTGGATTGCATGACCAAAGAAGGGCAGCGGAGCTGGTGAAGGGTCTAGAACACACGTCTTCTGAGGAGCAGCTGAGGGAACCGGGGTTGTTCAGACTGGAGAAAAGGAGGCTGAGGGGAGACCTTATTGCTCTCTACCACTACCTGAAGGGAGGTTGTAGCAAGGTGGGTGTGGGTCTCTTATCCCAAGTAACAAGTGAGGTGACAAGAGGAAATGGCCTCAAGTTGTGTCAGGGGAGGTTTAGATTGGATATTAAGAAAAAATTCTTCCCCAAAAGGATTGTCAAGCATTGGAACAGGCTGCCCAGGGAAATGGTGGAGTCACCATCCCTGGAGGTAATTAAAAGACATATAGATGTGGCACTAAGGGACATGGTTTAGTGGTGGGCTTGGCAGTGATAGGTTAATGGTTGGACTTGATAATCTTAAGGGTCTTTTCCAACCTAAACGATTCTAAGTGGATTCTTCTAAGAATACCATAGAAGACATGGTCGTAAGGAAAGCTTCTGTACAAAAGAGCTTTCTAATACATTAGGTAAAAAAAATTTAAACCCTTCAAAGAGGAGAGCCAATGCAGACACTGTGGCATTCCCTGCCAGCACCCGTGGGCATGGCCCCCGCAGTGCCTGTAGAGGCAGAACTGTGTGCTCCAGCCAGTCCCAACAGATGAATGAGTTTCCCAGTTGGGTAATCTAATTCGATAAAACCAACATTTTGCCAGTAAAATAAGCAATATGGATTATCAGCTCTGTTTGCACTAACATGCTATTATAAATGGAGTTCAGCAGATACTTTTGTCAGGGCTTTTTGGTGTTACCACCAAGGAAGTCAAGAAGCAAATCTGACTATTGAAATTTAATATTTTTCATATAGAAGTAGAATTACAAACTCTGAAAGCACAGAAGGAGAGTGCAATTTGCATGTTCTTTCACAATGAATGAATTATTTATTAACTGGTCATATTAAGCAGTACAAGCAGAATTAATATTCTGTGTGCAGCTGAAGCTGTAAGACGGTAGCATGTTTCCATCAGAAATCTGTTTATTTCTTGCATTTTCTGATGGGGGTGATGAATTCTTAGAATGTGTATGGAGTATTAAAGCGGTAATATTCCTAATTGTGAATTTTTTAATGCATCTCCCCAGAAAAACTATTTCACCAAGAGCCTGTGTTTTATATTATAATAAGGTTAACCTCTTAATGTGAAGATCTTGATTCTTCCAGTCCAAATTTTTGTGAAAACCTTTCAGACACTTGATTTGACGTGACTAAAGAAAAGTTTAAATTTCCCTGAGTATTTAAATTAAAGGGGCTGGGAGAATGTTCTTTTTTTTCCTTTCTTTTCTTGAAAACCATCTCTAGGAACAGCATCCCAAAATGCAATGGTAGTGCATTCATTTTTTTCCTGTGCAATGATCATATGAGAAGGACATACGATCCTTCCTTTAATGGAAGTCTTTGTTTCATTCCTGAGTCCTTGTAGCAATATTCATTCTTGCTTTGGTGAACTGAATACAACAAAGGTGGATGTGGTCAAGTATTGGACTTTAGAAACTTACCTGATCCCTGAAAAGGAGCTTATAGGACATTTTCAGAGGTCCAGGGAAGTTTGCTTTACTTGATCCAGCAGAAGGCATTCACGTTATCAGGGGAAATAACTAGAGGTTCAAGTGCCCCACATCTCCCAAACTGGGGCATCGTAAGAAGTTGTTAGGTCTCCCTCTGTGAAAGTCGCTGGTACATTAATCCTTTCTTTCCTCTGTCCAGCTCATTCTACTGTTTTCTCCCAGGATATATCAGAACTAAAAACTGCATTTACATTCACAGGGCAGGAGTACTTTAATTAGAGCAACAGAACTCAAACTAGCGCTGTTCTTTATGTTTTCCACAGGGCAAGAAATGTAATTTTTCTTGTAAATGAAATCTTAAAGAGAGATCTGTATGGATTTGATGACATACGGAAACAGCTCAGCAATCCAGAGTGGGGTCGTAGCCTCAAGGTTAAAAAGTAATTCACTAGTGTGTGAACAAAGCCACAAAGGAGGAGAATACTAAATATTTAATACTGATTTTTCTTTTCTCCATTCTCCTTTCTCTTTTCACAGCATTGGAGAGCATGGAGGGGTATTATTACAGAGACAGTGTCTCAGTAGAAGAATTTCAAGCTCAGATTAATGCAGCCTCACTAGAAAAAGTCAAGCAGTATAACCAGAAACTACGGTGGGTACTAAACCAACATTCCTGAGATTAGTTTACCAAGTTCTGCTTTTTTGACTCAGTTTCTATGTCGCGTCTTTAAACTGAAGTGCGTTGTATGGTGGTTGTTTTTTTGGTGCATCACTGAATAAGATCCGAGATTCATAGTTCTGAGTTTTTTGATTTCTGCACCCTTGTTACTTCTTAAAAAACATGAAAACTATAGCTGTATGTAAGTGCCTCCAGATTGTTATACTAATGCACATAGAAAAGAAAAAGTCTACTTAATCACAAATGGAGTATCAGAATTATGATC
Source organism: Podiceps cristatus (assembly GCA_000699545.1). Lineage (NCBI taxonomy): Eukaryota > Metazoa > Chordata > Aves > Podicipediformes > Podicipedidae > Podiceps > Podiceps cristatus. Next base: position 60,288 of record KL279956.1, on the reverse strand, counting down.
TGATAATTAATTTCTACAGAATAGGTCTTACAAAACAGTGGTATTTTCCTCAAAGCTGTGTATCTTCCTCCCCATTTCCACCATACTAATGGGATACTTCCATCAGTTTCGGGTATGGGTTACAGAGTGCATGCTTGCCAGTATGCGTAAAGATTATGCAGCTGTGTATTTCAGTAAATATTTCATTAAAAAGTTGCAGAGACAGCCAGAATTGTGGGTATACAAAATATTCTATTAGTTATGAAGTAATGAAGATGTGTACACAGACCACTCTTGCATCGCACTGTGTCTGTAAAGCACCACTTTGAGTACACTTATTTGCACGAGGTGAAGAAAAACAGTGCAAAGAACTGCAGTAAAGTCACATCTATTCACTTTTTAGATTTGTGAATCAGATGGAAACACTATCATTTCACTAGAACTGTTAGGCAACTTCTAAAAGTAGTAGAGAACAGGAGTTAAAAAAAGGTTAAGGACAGTGGAGAAGGGGAAAGAGGATAACTGAAGGTCTCTTCTCCCAATTCCTTCACCTGTTGGTCCATTCCTGTCTTTGGAAGGTTTTCTTCATGGGTCTTGCAAAAGTATTTCTCTAATGTGTTATCAAAGCAGTGAACTTACTAGATTCTGTTTTAATCTAAGCAGTACTATAGCAAAAGTGCTTTTAAAGCCACTTGTATTTAGTTAGTACCCTATATTTCATTTTTTGTGACATCTGTGTAGTGCATCCTTATGTTAATGACAAATGTAGTATTTATTTAGTTCGTTTTCCACCTTCTTGTATTAGTACTTCCTATTTGGAAAAAAATGTTCCTTCTGAGTATTTATTTGACAAGGCTTATGTTACAAATCAATTTTACAGAAAGCTTTGTCATGCCAGTATTTGGCCTAGATGAAGTCAGCTAGTGTTGGAAAGAGATTTCTATCGGTTGGCCAAGGTAAAGCTTTTTCTGCTGTTTTTTTTTTTCTATGAATAGGCCCAGTTTAGCCCCCATGAAAATCCTTAAAAGAGATTCTTCCTGACTTTAGTGTTCCCTGGCCTTGCTTACCTTGTGTGTTAGGACCTCCATTCATGCTGTGGCTCTAATGAAGTACGTTCATCTTATGGTGGTGTGACATGCAGCTCTGATAGTTGCTAACCTCCAAGGCCTAGTTTTGCAAGAGGTTACTATGAAAAAGTTAGCATTCAACAAAAATTACCATGGGTAGTTCTGTCCAGCCACAAGAATAGGAAAATTTTGGATTTTTTTCTAGCCATCTAATGTCTCATGAGAACGTTCAGTAATTGATTTTGTTTGTTTGTTTGCTTTCTGGTGAGCTCTACCCATTTCTTAAATAAGGCACAAACAGCTTCAGGAATTCACTGACATAATGTGAAGAGGAAAAACAGAAAAGCAGATGCTTCGTTCTTGTTCTGCCATTTGCTAGCCTGTGTAGGTGTTTGGCCAGGAGAATCTAATAAAGTAACTACAGCAGCAAAAGATATTAACATTTAGATAATTGCGCTAAAGAAGAACAAAAAAGTGAAATTGAATCTTCCCTGGAAACGTACTGAAGCGCAATAATACTATCTTAAACTCTTCATGTGGAAGAAATCTTCTGTACAGGACCACTTAATCAGTAATAAAATCAGTCATTCAGGACACAATCCATAAACCATTCTTTCTCCATGGAAGAGGAATGCATTGCATGCTCGTGAAATGACCCTCTGATGACCATCTTACAAGCTTTCCATTGCTGCAGCAGCAGAAAGCAAATGGGAGCAACAGCGAAGTAAAATGGAGTGGGAGAAGAGGATGGGGACTAGTGGAAATGAAACCACTGGTTGGCAGTGACACTGCAGCCGAGTCATCCGTTGCTGAGAACTCCTGATACAAGTTCAGCTTCTCTTATTCCTGGTGCGTTTAGATAATAATGCTCTAATAATGTGAAACAGATGAGACCACTTTATAGTGTATGGTCTCACTTAGAAACAGAGATGTTGGCCTACCTTGGGATCCATCCAAGCATGACAGTAGAATTAAAAATGGGTAGTACCTTTTCTCAGCTGCCTCTTAATTTCTTATGGTAAAGTCTTGTTAAAGTTTGACTACATAGAACATTTTTCAGGAATGTGGTGTCTTTTGGGTGACAAATCTGATACTGATGTGTGCCTTAAAAGAATTAATTTACAAATTATTTGTTTAAATGAATCAAAAGATATATTGGTAAATTTTTAGGGGATTTCAGGAAGGATAACCTTTATCCATCATATAAAGTCAGGAAGCTGAATCCTTGCCTTTATTGCAAAATTCATTCTTAACTATGAAGCTGTGACCAGCTTTTCCACAGTACCAGAAGTGATACAATAAATCCAGGGGCAAAATTGCCCTCCTTGACACTGATTTGAGCATCATAAGAGCTTCTGTCTTTCATGGTTCTTGCTTTGGGGCTTTTGCAAATACTACCTCAACTATGTAATAGTAATGATAAAATTATCATTTTTATGAGGATGCATGAAAGACAGTTGAAAATTGGTTATAAAATTTCATGCTTATGTGGAATGGAGAGAATGTCCCTACATCTTTTGTAATAGACTTAACCCTAGCTATTTGAATCTAATTAATAATATAAGAGAACTTTTCTTCTAATGCCAGCTAAAGTCAGGTTTTTCTACAACCCTTGTGGCAACATCCCATACTCCAGCAGTACCTAGGAAGTCCTTTATCAAGATGTTATATTAGGAAAAAACAAAACAAAACAAAAACAAAAACAAAATCACAAAAAAAACCCAACCCAAACCAAACCAAAAACCCAAACAATCAATACCTAGTTTATGAAATTTCTGAAACTGCTGGGAAATCTTGAGCATCTGGCCCACAATTATTCTTAATCATGCTGGATTTCTCTTCCACAGTCAGACAGTTTTCACTGGTTTTTATAGTTCACCAATTCTGTTTCTCTGACATTGATAAGGAAAAGAAAGTTATGCTCAAATTCTGTTTGCAAGTTGAACTGGTGCTAGTCGTTGCCAGCAAGGTAAATTTAACGTTAAAAAATTGTTTGCTAGTGAGAAACATGCAGCACAACCAAGTGAAAGTAATTAGGTCAGAAAGGATTTTAAAGATCTTTATTACTGTGTGTTTGATACCTCCGCAGTTGTCTTCTAGTTTAGAAGAGGGCCAGAAAGAACCTGTGCATCTGACCTGTACGGAGGCTGATGTTAGCTGAGCTCATTCTGTGTTCTCTTGCCTCCTCCCACTTCTCATCTTCCTCCTTTGGTACTCCTCGCCCTTTGAATAGGCTTTTTCCATCCTGAATCGGTCCTTTTGCTTTTACATATACCAGAAACTGTTTTGCTTCACCAGTGCAGGGCAAAATGGTGTTTGAATCCGTAACTATTACAAATGCTGGTAAGAATAATGAAAAGTCACAAATGCGCTATATTTACTTGGACTGCTTGGTTGGATTAAGTATCCTCTTGCAAAGCTTGAGTCATGTAATTGTAAAAGCACAAGGGTAAACTTTAACTGCAACTTTTGAAGCATTACAACTTTAAGAATTATTTAGTTAAAATGCATTCTGTCCTTTGAATATGGTTTTTGTAAAGGTCTCTTTCCTGCAGAGTGAGATTCATATGGTAGTTGTTATTATGTTGCATAGAAATAAATCTTACGGTCTTTACTGCAGCCAGCAGATTGGCTGGGACGGACCCTGACAGACAGGGGTCTTGCTGAATGGCCATAACTCAGCCAGTCCTTGGACTCAGCAGTGACTTTAAGATAAAACATTTAGTTGGATATGAGAACAGTTTTTAGCCACCAAGAAATCGGGTTTTTAGATTAGCTTCCCACAAAAAGCAAGCCATTTTTTAAAATGGACCTTGATGAGTGTAGGAATGACCACTTCTGTAATGTTTGTCCAAGTTATCAGAAGTTTGGACTTGATGGCCCAGGATGGGACTTTCAGTCTACAGTAGTAAGGAAGCTTTCTCTTCCAGTCTTACCTTCTCTGTAAGTATGTGACATTTGATCAGATTAGTCTTTTTTAAACTTTTTTTAAATTTTTTTTTAATTTTTCTGTGAACTCTCTTTCTGGGAAGAAAAATGGCTCTTTCCTATGACATTCTGTTAAAATGCAATTTTCTGTGGGTGGTCCTGCTTTCTTAATCAGAAAAATCTAGGCACATCTGCTCTTTAAGAGTTTTTTCCTGGATGTGTCTATGCACATGAGGGATGTATCTCAAAGGCAGAGAGGATGTTCAGGGCACAGGTCATTTGGTGGGGTGCAGGGCTGTGGCTGTACCAAATATGCTTCCAGCTTCTGAGCCTCTGCAGTAGGCTTTGCTGCACATTGTTGACTGTAAGAGCAAACTGCAGTGGAATATGGGTGCCAAAAACTGCTCACCAATATACCTGTTTGGATTCCAAAACTGTCTATGAAGATAATTTTTACCTGATGAGAAATTAGTGAAATCACTGGCTTTTAGATTCATAAGCATTTTTAATGCCTCGTCAGCACCTATGTTTGCATTTAGACATCTAAACACCTTTAAGATTTCGTTCCCAATGTTATAGTGGCTTGGATTGGGAATATTCAGAGAGAAATAAGCAAAATAATAGATGAAGAGGTTAGGAGAGGTCTACTTTCCCATAACTTTTCCTTTACCCCTAGCGTGGTACTTTCTTGTGACACCCCTGACCATATGATGACCCATTTCTTCCCTCCAAAGATAGGATCATGCTGTGGGAAAGACAGCTGAGGATTGCTATCCATCCCCACCACTGGTGTGGGTGCTAATTACCACTGTGTAGTAATTAACTTGCATGTGCATCAATAGACAAAGAAGGTCTGGAAAAAACCTTCCTTCCTTCCTGCCTACCATTCTGTGTGATTTGGAACCATTCTTTGAAGTCAGCTGTGTCCAGGGTTCTTGGCAGCTACTTTTGTAGCCTGTCCTACAGCCATAATAGAAGAGAAATTAAAGCAAGCAGTAAAGGGAAGAGGCCATTTTTTGTGGGTTTTTTTCCCTATGTGGCTGCTTTCTTGGATATCATTTTAGGAGGTAAATGCAAGTCTGTTACGCTAAGGAAGCAATTATAATCAGTGAATCTAATGACAAATGATTTAGCTAACTACCCTCATTACGTTGAACATCTGATTACGATGAATGCAATATTTGTCATTTTAAAGTGTTTCATTTACAATGTAACTTCAAACAGTTTCTCTGTCTGAAGCCTCCTGTATTTATTTTATGGCATAAGTAGCCCTCCACAGAATGATGGCAAATTTAATTTAATTCTTTATTCAGGAATCTTATAATCCATGAGATCTTCATGTTGTTGGGTTTTCTTGTTTCTTTTAATTTTTAAAAAGACAAGAAAAGGAAAATATTTCTGCCCCTGGAATTTATGCAAGCATGGTACAAAATCTGTCTGAGAAATATAACATCTTTTTTTATTTATACACACACGTATACATGCACAGCAACCTCTCAAGCTGCAGTCTTCTTGGCAGGCTGATGTTTTTTGTATCCCGTATAATTCAGTCAAGGCAGAAAATAGATGTGATGGCACTCGTGGCTTCAGGCTGAACTAAAATTCTGTACAGTTGCATTGGTGTAAATTAAGTACAATGACATAAAGGACATACCCACTTACAGGTAGTTAATTATTATGAAAGAAAGAGCTTGTCTGTCCCTGGAACAAACTGATGGGTCCTCAAGACGATACCTGTGTTATCGCAAAGACCAGATCATATATCAATTCCTGTAATAAATGCACTAAAATCCACCTTCAAAGTGGCAGATTCCTTCCCCCACTGTTTCCAGTGGAAAGCTTTTCCAAACCAAATTGTTCATGTGATTAAGAAGCTTATGCTGTTTGTGCCACTGTTGTCTCATGATTTTAGTCTTACTCTCCTTTCTCTCATGTCTAGCCACTTCAGTGAGCAACATGTTAATGAGCAACACTAACAGTTTTTGTCATTGCCATCAAATTCAGAAGAGAGTAACCCAAGCAGAGTTACAGGTTTCAGCAAGGGATTCTGTGAAAATGTTTTCTTTTTGGTGCAGTGGGATATTTATAAAGCAGGTGAAAAACTATTTTTGGATTTTCAATACCTAGGTATTTTATACCTTGCTTTCTGTTTAAAAAAGCAACATTAAAACTAGACTGCAGTGCTACATACACAAATTTATCATGTAGTTTATGCCTATAAAGATTGACAATCTGATGCTTTTTGTATTTTTAAGATATGGTTCCAATGAACTAGATACTCGTGGCTGAACTCTCTCTAAATGCAAAATCTTAGTGAAGGAAAGATTGAAAATTAAGCATTCACTCTGAAGGACATAACAAGGAAATAATAGCTAAATTTCTCTTCTGATGAACTTAATGAGAAGCATTTTAAGTAGAATAGAAATTAAGATTCATTGCATCTAAGTGAAGCAAGACCAGAGAGAGAATAGAGAGATCCTGGACAAAGTAAATTAAATTTGTCTAGCTGGTCTAAAAGATATTGCCAGCTGGCTTGAATTTAGCTCTAGGTTTTTTTTGTGGTCTGTTTTTTGGGGGTTTTTTGGTGTGTTTTTTTTTTTTTTTTTTTTCTGTTCCAGTGTTGTGCTCTTTCTATGAGTGTAAATTCATTGTTTATTTAGACTTTCGACAAAGTGTGATCAGTATTTATTATAGGTAGTATTCTGAAATTGAAAATTACACGACTCAATAGATTATATATACTGAGTCTTTACTCATTGAGGTGGACATCTGGTTCGCTCTGCTTTCCTTGTCCTCTGCAAACACAGAGGACATGTATTTGCAGTGATCAGAGGTGGAGCCTTTTCTTTCACTTCTGGTCATGGATAGGAATCCAGCCCAAGCCTGCAGCTTGTACAGCTCGTAGCTGTAGTGGAAACCCTGACCACCCAGTGACTATTTGGCATGTTGTCTTTTTTAACATTGTATTCCATGTCCGAAATACCGGGAGCCAAAAAAGAAGACATCTACTGTCTGAAAGGCAAATGTGGAAAAAATTAGTCAGTACTAATGGGTTCAGTGTGGATTTGGCTGTTTGGATAATGATGGGAAGAGCAGGAAGGCAGCTGTAAGTGGTCTGTGACCCAAGAAATTTCCTTTGACATCACAAATAGGATGATTTCAGGTGATCTTGGAAGTAGGTAGAGGTGTTGGAGACTAGATTCCTGGGAAAACAGGAGTTAAAATGCAGCATGTAAAAAGTGGGCAGTGTAACATAGAGCAAATGGTAATTTTTTCATTTTTTTTTTTTTTTTTTTCATACATAGAATCATAGAATAGTTTAGGTTGGACCTGTAAAGTACATCTAGTCCACTCCCCCTGCAATGAGCAGGGACATCTGCAACCAGATCAGGTTGCCCAGAGCCCCGTCCAGCCTGGCCTTGAATGTTTCCAGGGATGGGGCTTCTACCACCTCTCTGGGCAACCTGTGCCAGTGCTTCACCACCCTCGTTGTGAAAAACTTCTTCCTTATGTCTAGTCTATATCTCCCCTCTTTTTCTTTAAAACCATTACCCCATATCGTGTCACAGCAGGTCCTGCTAAAAAGTTTTCCCCATTTTTCTTATAGGCCCCCTTTAACTACTGAAAGGCCGCAATCAGGTCTCCCCGCAGCCTTCTCTTCTCCAGGCTGAACAGCCCCAGCTCTCCCAGCCTGCCCTCACAGCAGAGGGGCTCCAGCCCTCTGACCATCTCTGTGTCCCTCCTCTGGCCCCGCTCCAACAGCTCCGTGTCTCTCCTGTGCTGAGGCCCCAGAGCAGACGCAGCACTGCAGGTGGGGTCTCACCAGAGCGGAGCAGAGGGGCAGAATCCCCTCCCTCGACCTGCTGGCCACGCTGCTGGGGATGCAGCCCGGGTCACGGTTGGCCTTCTGGGCTGTGAAGGAATGTTGCTGGTTCTTGTCCCCCAGTACCCCCAAGTCCCTATTGATAGGGGACTGATCTCCATCTGAACATTGAGCCATTGACCACTACCCTCTGGATGTGACCATCCAACCAATTCATCGTCCATTGAATAGTCCACCCATCAAATCCATATCTCTCCAATTTAGAGAGAAGGATGTTGTGGGGGACCATGTCAAAGGCCTTTCTGCCTTCACACTTCTGTGCTCGCATTTCTGTGATACAGTGCTTGTGTTTTTATAAAGGTTTGAGAGCAGGGCTGTGATGTGCCTGCTGGGGTAGTAGAGCTGTTCCTTTGCAAGCATTCTCCTTATTTTGCACCTCAGATGCTTGTACTTACCCTAACACCAATTTCTCAACATGTCCTCTTCATGGCTAGAGACGGTTAACATTTGGTTTACCAGGGTTGAAAGTCTGTGTCCCATCTATGTTTACAGTCTACTCCACTAAAGCAGAGGGTTGCTAAGAAAGCCCTTAAGTTTCATTTCTTGAAATTTTTTTAACCCCCTTCCCCGCTTGTAGGTATTTCTATGCAAAACTAAATCAAATTATTCTCCTCTTTTCTCCATGTTTTTTGCTTGTCTCACCTTGCAGTCACATCCTACTCCCCATAGACTGCACTGTTTCCCACAGTTTTGTTTCCTTACACTTACAGTAGAGACTGACAAAAGCTGGTTTGTCACTTTGTGTCCAGAGTAAGCCTGGAATCATAGAATCGTTTAGGTTGAAAAAGACCCCTAAGATCATCAAGTCCAACCGTTAACCTAGCACTGCCAAGTTGTCCACTAGAACATGCCCTTTAGCACTACTGCTACATGTCCTTTAAATACTTCCAGGGATGGTGACTCCACCACTTCCCCGGGGAGCCTGTTCCAGTGTCTGATAACTCCTTCAGTAAAGAAATTTTTCCTAATATCCAATCTAAACCTTCCCTGGCACAACTTGGGGCCATTACCTCTTGTCCTATTGCCTGTTACCTGGGAGAAGAGACTCACACCCACCTCCGTACAACCTCATTTCTCCCCTCTCTGAGGGGAGATAAGGTCTCCCCTCAGCCTCCATTCTCCAGGGTAAACAACCCCAGTTCCTTCAGCTGCTCCTCAAAGGACTTGTTCTTCAGACCCTTCACCAGCTTTGTTGCCCTTCTTTGGACCCTCTCCATCACCTCACTGTCTGTCTTGTAGTGAGGTGCCCAAAAGTGAACATATTATTTGAGGTGCAGCCTCACCAGTGCCAGGTTCAAAGGAAGGGTTTACTGAGTTGCTTACACACGAAATACGAAGTACCCATGGTAAGTTCAGAGTCACATGGTGTTAAAATTTCCCGTTCTGCACTTCAGTTTGCACAATAGTTGTGCAAGGTCAGAATATTACTGTGTATGGTCATTTGGGAATTTGAAGTAGTGATACTGTCATGAAGGTTTTCTCTTGTTTAAACCTTTCTCTAACTACTAATCATGCTGTACATAGGATTGTATCACTGACGTAGATGTTAGGACACATCATTTAAAATCACTAGGTCTTAGTATGGGCTGAGAGGGTGATTGGTAATTTATCATTTATTGAAACTTACTTTTAATGGAAAGAACATGTAAAACACTTTTACATTTGTTTGCTGTGACAGCAAATAGTTTTCTGCAATGGATACTTTGTACTACAGAAACAATTGAATAGGTACTTTTATATATAAAAACATATTTCCAAATGTGCGTGTATACATATATAAAATATGCGTGTTATACACATGCTCACGGTTAGCAGCCAGATGGCAGAACACAGAGTTGTTATTAAAGAAATACAAAAGTGTATGTGCATATATTTGAAAATACATGGAGCTATTATTTATCTGTCGTAAACACTTGCTTTGTAGTTTGAACTGAAGAAAAGAATTAGGGACACTAATGCTAACTCTTCCTGACTCTGCATCTCTGTATTAATGAGTTCTTTGCCTTGCTGTTGACCATGCTTTTATATATATATATATATGATCTTGAATATATTGTGACCAAGGGATTGAAAATCAAGTAGAATTAAAATATTCTGTTAGACACAGTATGAATTTACTTATATGTATGCCAAATTGATGAAGGAAATATAAAAGACTAAGTTCTTCTCTGCTATAACATCAAAGCAAAACCCTTCTAGAGCAGAACCCCCATAATAAAAGAAGCCTTTATTTAATGCCATAACTCAATTACCTAATCCCTCTCCCCCACTCCAATCACTTCTTTACTATCCTTGTATTTTGAAAAAAAGATGATTAACATCTAGGATAACCCTATGGGCTTCCTGGAACAACAAACCTAGAGTAAGACTAGCAACTTGGCTTTGCTTGAATTATTTGCATGTACAAAGTGACTCAGGAGTGCGTGTCTCTACAGGTTTGGAGCCTCCTTAGGGTTCAGTTTTCAATATTTCTAATTTTCAGAATTTTACACATCCAGATCGGTTTTGGAGGGTACCCTGTAAAATGCTTCACTGAGAAAACCTCAGTACTTCTGCATCTCCTTTGTACCCAAGTTCTGGGGAAACATCTTGGGAAGGCATTCATCTTGCAATAGATCTTTCTTTTTGAACCCTAGGATGTTCATTACCTCATTCCAGTGTAAGTTTTTCCTGGGATACTTGTGCCATTATTTGGCATTGTTCCATAGGGAATATCTTACAAAAGTGGAACACATCAATAATCCCCTTTAGTTTTAATGCCTCTTGGATTTTCTACCTTTTTTTTTTTTTAAAAAAAAAAAAAAAAAAAAAAAAAGAAA
>KL279956.1:37234-49586 GCA_000699545.1 Podiceps cristatus | reverse complement strand
AAGAAAAAGCAAAAAAGGCTTTTCTGCTACAGCTTAAAGAATTTGTAAGGCTTTTAGAAGCAAAACCAGCATCAGATTTGCAGACAAAGAACTATGATTTCATTCTTGTTCATTTCAAATGGATTAGAAAATATTGTCCAAATTGGGCACTATGCCAAGATTTCCATTAACTTTTCCCATAAAATATGATTAAGGACCTTAACAAGCATTTAGTAATTAAGTGAAGTGCTTTGGAAATTTATATGCTGTCCACAGTTTGTCATGTTCTGTAAGATACTGAAGACAGTTTTTATGAAAAGCAATAAAAATAAAGCACTTGAGAAACATCTGGGAGTGTTATCTGATCGGGGGGGATGGTTTCATTTGTAACAGGATATTTTTATATTTAAAATTAATGTTGTGTATAGTTGATTTTTGTTTGTTCTTTAGGTTAATGAAATAATTGACTGAATTAATGGAGTAATTCCTATAATTGTGTATCCCATTCTAGTGTCCATGTTGCTTCATTTTGTACCCTGAGTTGAGTATTTTCCATGTACTCCATTAATGCGTATACTGTTCTATATTTGGTTTCTGGTTTCATTTAATGCAGCTGAATTTGCTGAAATAAAAGTCCAAAGAGAATGGGAGTGCTGAACAGACTCTGAATGAAGCAGATTTTTCCTGTGGCATGGCAAGAGAAAACAGTATAGGCTTTCAGTCTGATAGCGTTCAGTGGATGGCAGGGTGATGCTTTGTTTCTTAGCTTTGCTAACAAAGAAAAAGGTTGGTCTGTTGCTGCTGAGGTAGCTTTTATGTGCTGTGGCCACTCAAAGTGATTTATGAGTCATTTTCTCTGCAAACCTCTTTTCCTTCCAATAGTCTCCAGCTTCTTTTGACTCAGAGTACATTCTGGATCATGCAACAGACTTAATGGAATAACAGAACTAGATTAGCTTTGCTGTGCTTTCTGAGGGGATTAATTCAAACCTTAAATTTGGGAGAAGATGCTTTTCAAAACTGCAAAACTATGGGAAGCAAAACCTACTAGAATTAAAGGTGGCTGGATTTTTTTTTTTTTTATTGGCTTAGTTATTTCAGATTATTGAAGAATAAAAGGCTATTCAAATCTTCAGTCTGCACCTCTGCCCTGCAAGTATGTAACAAGGTGAAAAACTTGTGTCACGGATAAAAACATAAAAAAGGAGGGAGAGTGATTTTTGTCTGTGTATGTTATATGAATCAATATTTTCATGACTGGAGGATCCCGGTGATCTGGTCACTTGAGAGTTAAGATTCAAGGATGCATTTTTTTTTTTTTCAGTCTTTATTTTCATATTTTATTGCAACTGAAATTTGGTTTCTGCACTCCATAGTTCCAGCCTGGGATGTGGCTCAGCTGTGACCTTTAGTGAGGTCCGCTTTTTGTGCCCAGGCAATGGAACTCGATTGTAGTGATAATTGTAGTGATACCTTGAGGTTTCTGCTGGAGATTCCCGCCCCCCATAGTTTGGTGGGGTTTTTCTAATTTTGTTTTATTTTAACCTTGGCCAGAATTGCTGCCGTGGTAGCTGTGGCCTGGTTCTCACTGGATGCCTTAGCCAGGCAGGGAAGCCTACCAGGTGTTCCTGTTTTCAGCTGCCCCAGCAGCTTTTAGGAGCTTTTCAACCAGCAGAATGAGTTTTATGGTCAGATAATCACAGAATGGTTTGGGTTGGAAGGAACCTTTAAAGATCATAAGGTTCAACCTCCCTGCCATGGGCAGAGACACATTTTTTTGTGTTGTGTGGTTTTTTTTTTTTTTCTTAGGCAATGCTGCAGAGGCAAAGAAACTGTGATGTTATTACAGAGATATGCAAGATATTCCCTCTTCCTATGAGATGTTTAATGATAGCTCATCTGTGGTAAGCAATTAATTTGCTTACAAGGTAGAAAGAAAGAAAAAAAAAAATCCTCCAGGGTTCCTGAGTTGAAGGAGAAAGAAGAACAGCTCCATGCTTTCCATCTGCTCTTTGCTAAAGCTCTTCGTTTCTGGTGTTGAGTAAGAGAAGTTTTCCTGTTTTAGGAGTGAAGGCTAACATGGATAAGCCCTCTGTACAAAATGTCAGCTTCCTTTGTGCCACGCAGAAATTAGCCAACCTTTGCCTTTTAAAACAGCACATGTTGCATTTGTCCGTTTTATAGAAACTTTTTCTGGTACTATTCATTGATAAGTGAAAGGTTGTAGAATGCAGGTTGATGATCTTTAGTACAGGATAGATAAACCCGACAGAGTAAGTATGCTTTCCCTGTCACGTTTGTGTTCTGCAGGGAAATGACAGTTTTCCTTGGCTTTTCCTTTCATGCACTAATTCATTTCCGAAGAAGTGTGCAGAAATCGTAAAGAAAGGCAATTTGGTTTTTATTTGCACCTGCATGCATGAGTGCACACAGTGCAAATGCTCTTTTGCTTGTATGATGCATGTTTGCCCCTTGTGGGGTTTTTGCTTTTTTCTTTCGTTTTATACTGTGTGCTTGTGGACATTTCCTCTCTCAGTACAGTGTTTCATGTTTGGGATTCTGATTTTATATTATTGCAGTTATATACAGCTGATATAAAAAAGCTTGTAGTGCGTGAGGCTCAGGCACTGTTTATATGCCAGGTTTCCCAAAGTTACCATTAAAATCTAGATGGTTGCCACAAACCTTTTCATAGGTAGCTTTGGTGAAAATCACTTTCAGATCCACTGTACTATCAAAGGGCAGAGGGACAGTTTTTGTCTCCAGAACAAAAAATGTTCCTTATTACTTTAAAAGGAAGAGTGATAGTGCCTGTTTACCCACGTATTATTCCTTGATCCTCATTTAGCATGAAATTAAAAAAAATAAAAAATAAAATAATTTCCAACCTTAGGAAGGTGCCTCAGAATAGTCACTTATTTACATTTTGTTCAGGAGTTTAATCAATTAACAGGTTTTGCCTTATTCTGTTTGTTCTTTCAGGGCATTTTACCTGGACAAGTCAAACTTGCCTCCAAATTCAACATCTAAAGCGGCTTATATAGATAAGGTAAATAAAAATGTTAAGTGCCTAATTAAACTTTGTATGTTACACTTATTGTAATCCTTTCCTGAGGCTTTCTTAATTCTATCAAAAATTGAATTATTTAAAGCTGGGGGGGCAGCGGAAGGAAGAACTCTCTTGCAGCATTTCGTCCCACCTGTGTTATAGGGGTTTGTGGTGCCATGTGTTTCTGTACCAAAAGGTGTGCCTGGAAGGCATCGACGTGTTTGAGAAGGGGAACTGTAGCTTTCCCTTTTCACTGTGCTTTCAGAGAAATGCAATTGCTCCAGGGGCATGTGGGGGGAGAGCAGATGCAGGCAGAAATTCTTTGTTCTGAAAGCTGGAAGCACTGTTCCAAATTAAATACTCCTTCAGCATCCTGCTCAGAAGGCTTTCTTCTGAACCTCCTCATTTAGGCTTTCTTCAAATGCCTTCATCTGTCTTTAAGTCTCTGGGACTGAGAGATCCCAGGGGCTATGAAAATTCATTTAATGCTCTCTCCTGTTGTTGGAGAGTTAATACCCATATTGCAGCCCAATAGGGGGAAAAAAGTTCCTAGGGTCTCGCCTACACTGACTTCAAAAAGTGATTGAACTATTGTGGCTCGAGAAATACCGTGTTCATCAGCTGAGCCCTACGACAGACTAAATTTTATGTTGGTATTATCCAGCATGGGTGTTAATGGACCAGTAGGTCCCGTTTCTTGGATCCATGCTGGGCTGCATGGGGGCGAGGAGGCCGTGCGCTTGTGCCTCTCCTTTCCCGGTGAGTTGGCAGCTTAACTTTCTAAGCAGTCACAGGTGCAGCAGGAGAGATTTAGCTATCTGTAGAGTGCTTGTTACCCCTGAACCTGTTCCCTATCTATTTCAGTGAAAAATTCAAGGGCAAGATAAAAGCATCTCATAATCCAGATCTGACCAAGGGATGCTAGGTTAAGCTAATGCATTTATTTCACACTTGGAGCAAGAGTAAGTGCGTGATCTGTTTGTGGCTGTTCCTTCTGCTCTGTTCTCCATAGCTCTGCATTAGTAAATGGCACCAACTTAAATCCATTTAAATGGGTGCAAGTTAAACCAATGGGACCTAAACCAAGTTAAACCTGTTGGCACCCAGGTTTAAATATGCTGGTTGTTATAATTGATTTACTTGACCTCTGTACTTTCCAATGAAGTAACCTTCATATAGGAGCAAGCAAGGCTGCTGTTTCCCTGATGAGGTAAAACTATCTTTAGGGAATTAATCTGTCTTTCAAAAGATTTGTTCTTTGAGTAGCAGGGGGGTTTGTTGGAATCTTTAAGTGTTTCTGGAATAAAAAGAATAGGGAATTTGGAATTATGAGGTCTGCAGAACTGTCTTGTGAACGTCTCCTTTACACAAAGCACCACAAGATGATGCTTTTCATTGCTAGACCACTCTTGAAGGTGGTTCTGAGAGCAGCCTTCTGCTTGAAGCTGCCTTCTTTACTAGGTGGACCATTTATTTTCCATACAGTAATGCTGAGGTTATTTTAAGTCCCACTACAAAGTTAACTGTTCATGTTTTGTAGTGTTTTTCTCACTTCTGCTCATTTTTATTTTTTCATGTTGCTAGTGAGGATTAGGAACTAGGCATTTGCATAAATAAAGGACAGTGTTGTCTTAATTATAAGCTGATTTTCTCAGTGAGTCAATTAACCAATCTTGGCATCCCTCCTGTATATGCATACAGTTGTAGGTTGCCTCTTCATGGTTTCCCTTCTTTGCCAGTACCATTAATGGCACTGATGGGTCTATTCAGTCTGTTGAAGTGAAAAACATTTCTGTAAGGGAATGAAATGGTAAGAATTTAAAAGTTTGAAAAAGTTGTCGTAGGTCATGTAACAAAAGACTGTGTGCTCTGTATTTATGTTACAGAATTTGGGTTCTACTTTCTCAGCCAGCCCTGCCATTCCATCTCCATCTGTGCTGACCTCCTCTAAAGGAGCATTCCATGTGCTCCCAGTAGCAAATATTTAAATCTCTCTCTCTTCCTCTCTTGCAGCTGATGAGGCCTCTCAATTGCTTGGATGAACTTTACCGACTGATAGGGTCCTTTATCCGATCCAAGCGCACCGCTGCCTGCGCGTACACTGCCTGCAGTGCTTCCGGAGTTGGATTGCTTTCAGTGTCTTCCGAACTCTGTAGCAGGCTTGGAGCTTGTCACATCATTATGTGCAACAGTGGAGTTCACCGGTATGACAATTTCTTTTCCTCCCTTTGTTTCAGTCAGCCACTCAGTCATTGCAGGTTGGAGACTGCTGCTTTTTATTTCTAGAGAGGTCTTGCACTAAATATCTAACATCTTAGACTAAATATCTAACACACTTGAAAGATTTGTGGTGGAAGTCTAGAATTGTATTTGTGGTGACTGACAGAAATGAGCAGTACGATTTTGTTTTGTGCAGTTGTAATGGATTGTTCCTCATTCAAGTCAGAAAAAGGCAGAAATCTTAATAGCTAAAGCAGAAAAAGGAAGGTTTCCTAGGTGAATAGCACATACTATATTAAACTCTTAATACGGGCAAGAAATGCTGAAATCTGTGTTTGCTTTGTAAGCTAGGGGGAATTGTAATAGAGCTTGTTTCAAGGAAAAAAAATGAAACAGAAGAGATGCATTTTTGCAGGTGTGCGTTATGATAACTAGAAGTTCAGCCCGTAGAACAGTTGGTGTCATTAATACAATGTCAAAAAATGAACTGAACTAACAATGCTAAGAGATTTTAATAGATATTTTTATATATGAAAATAGCATCATTATAGAGCTTTCTAGTACTTATTGTTGCCTTTGATTAGTATCATTATGTTTATGATCCAGCTGGGTACATTACAATTTTTTTGTACGTGATACCTAAAAAGCGAAGACTACAACTGGAGAGGAAGAAGAAACCCCAAGAAACAAAAACCCAAACCTAAGCAAGAATCTGATGCTAAATATCTGCTCTTCCAAACTGTAGATTACAGGTAGCAATATTTTAAAAATATGGTCCTTTGTTTCTGATCTATGAAAATCCTTATTTTAGCAGACTTGGTTACCAGTACATTGTGTTAGAATGAGCATTACTTTCTTCTCATTCTAAGTAATGTCCTTTCTTTAAAAGAGCTTTGAGAAAAGAAAAAAAAAAAAAGGCAGCGTAGCTGCAATGCAGATTATCAGGCATGAAAAACAGGAAAAACCACTGTTTGCCATTTCTTTTAGGTTTGCAACAGACTATTTCTATTGCTGTCCAAGTGATACCGATACAATATACAGCATGCTATATGCACTGATAGAAATGTATGTAGCCTGCTGTAAACTGAACTTGATTTTAAGCAATAACAGAAAAAGGCTATATTATTTAACAATAGTCACTATATCAGACAAAGATGGACTGGCATGAAGTTGTCATTTCAGAAGACCATGAAGCTGTACGGCTTTTCTTTAGTTCTTTATCTTGGTTTCAGTTTTATGTCTTATGTCATCAGAAAAAACTTCAGGCTTAATTCTGCCGTCTTTTTATAAAGCTGAAAAATACTGCCTCAGGGTTTCATCATGATTTCATGGATTAAGTTCTAAATTTGCCAGTATATTTGTGCCAAATATTCTTATAGTTTAAGAATAAAGTCAGAGCAACTTCAATAGCCCAAATAAACTATTACCCCACAGTGTATGGATGAGAAATTATTCAGAATTATTTGGTGACTGAATAAGAGATGGTATGCTTGATTTCAAACAGGAGCTGTTCTTAGGTGAAAATAAATTATTCATCAAATTTCTGTTCAAAATTAGGGTTAATTCAAAGGTATAAACTATTAAATGTCTATTTAACTATATTTTTTAAACCATTAAATATTAGAAACCAAACACATTCCAACCTTATTCTAACCTTAATGATTCTATGATTCTTCATTGGATTTCAAGACTATATTATGAGCAATTGGAATGAGGTTTAAATGTGTTATGTGTGGGTTTCCGTCTAGATGTTAAAAGATTCTAGATCACCTAATATGTAAAGTAAAGGTGCAAAACACTTTTCTCTGGGCATGACTCGTTCTGCTTTACAGAGAGTCCATTTGAGCTTTTGTACAAGATACTGTTACTTCACTCATGCATTAATACTGCCTTTGTGGCTACCATCTGTTCAGAGAAAGAAACATCAACTCTTGGCATTATCAGAGACATTTTCAGATAGGCCCTCCAGGAAGAAGGAATGCATTACTTGAGATTTTATAGGTACTCAAAAGAGTGTTTGCCCTGAATTTCTGGAAGTTCAGAAGAAAACGCATGTATGTAGAGACTGGAAGGGATTCTTGTGTTATTATTTGAAGTGATAAAAGTTGAGGAAGCTTTTTTAACAAGTTTCCCGAATTTTCTGTTGTGCATACAAATTGTATGGATGAAGAAGTTTTTCCTTAGAATTCAAAGTCATATAAAGTCAGTTAAGGTGCTTTTTTCTCTTTCTGGCTTCCCTAGCTCACATCTCTGCAGTCCAGCACTAAACAGACCCTGCTTTTTGACATTCTGAAATTGCCTTTGTGCAGACAGAAAACTTGTTTTGTCTCCAGCTAGTAGGCTTGCTGAGTGAATTTTGTTCCCAACATTTCTGCTGCTAAGTTCTGCTATGTTTTTGTGAACCTACTCCCCTTGCTGCTCTGCAGAATGAAACTGTCTTGTGGCAGAATCAAATCCTATGGGGAGGATAGGAGACAGAAGAGTGAGATGCTGGATGTGACCGAGTCCCGTAGACTTTGCTTGTTGCCTGCAATCTCAAAGATTTAATTCTTCTTTTTGTTGGAATATTATTTAATCAGGGCAGATAATCTTGCAAAATTGCTCTTCAGGTTGTAAGTTACTACTTAGAGTTCAAGCTACTGATTTTTCAGTACGAGAAGATACTTATCTCAGGTTGTAGTCAGCAATGTATCTGGCCTTCTGTGTTCTTAGAAATTATATGCTGTGAAATGCTTGACTGTGATCAGTTGCAGAAATCCATATTTTGTAGGTCCAGACCAAGGACTCACGGCTGTTTTTTAACACAATACTACAGATATTAAATGAGTTGAAAACTGGCATTATCTACAGATGCTACCAGCAAGCAGATGGGGGAAATATATGAATTGTCCTTACAGGTCGAACTTTCTTTACTTAGTCTTAGCAGCTTAAAAATGAGGAATAACCAACTCAGAGCAAGGTTCCTGGAGGCTGTCTTTTAAAAGCTCCTCATTTTAGCCTAATTTCTATGATTGGTCTCTAATAGGAGAGGATGTCTGAGAGCGTGTGGAAGAGCGCAGGGTTCTCTGCTGGTCACCATCTTTCTTTTGTTCATGGGGAGTGGGAACTAAGCAAACCAGTAATCTGTCAGAATTTAGATATATTTAATAGCCTTTAAACAAAATATATATGAAGCTTCCCTCACTCAATTTATCTGTCTCTTACTGAACTGACTGGAGAACCCTTTCTGCATTTTCTCAACTTAGGTGTCATGGATGGATGGGGGCTGGGTGAGGGGGGTTCTGCCACCCCTCCTTCTAACCAGATTTGAATCCCAGATAGCCTGGGAGGGAGGTGCTGGGTGGCAGTCCAATGCAGAAGAGGCCAAGAACTATGAAACAGCAGCTTTGTCTGCTTTGACAGTGATTGCTGATCTCTGGATCAGCAATGTCTTGGTTTCTGACTTCTCTGTGATCCATATTAAATTGCTTTTTACACTGCACTAGGCTAAAACAGCTTGACAGAGTTCATATTTTCAACCCTGTATCCAAGATAATGCTGGAGATTTTGAATTGCTGGAGATTGCCTTGCTTTGATTTTTATTATGACAGTATGTTTACCAATTTACATTAGAGCCTGAAATCCTATATCTATTTCAGACAGCAGTTCTTTTCAAATATATTTTGATCACCAGAAAAACAGGAATGGGGAAAAATAAGTCTCTTTAACCTTCACTGTCCTAAGTGACATGTGAGTACTACAAACTTCTCTTGACTTACCATAAGCGAACATGCCTTGTTGATCAACATCAGGAACAGAGCTCTAAATTAGTCCAAGAAATCAATAGTTTGTATTTCTATTTTCTGTAATTATATTTCTGCCTGCCAATCAGCTGTCACCCCTATAAACGATGCTCTGCTTTCTTTACTTGTATTCATTCTGTTTGAAGTTGCAATCACTCTGTACAAATGTAGGTGATGAAAGGCACTTTTAAATTTTATTGAATCATGATGCTAGCTCCTGCTTGGGGGAGACTGCACTGCACAGACATGTCCTAGCCTCTTTCCATGCCAAAATGTAATTAGGTGCAGCAGCTGCAGAAGTCTGTTCAGGGACCATAGGCCTTATGGCTCAAAGGAGTCATTTAAAGCATCCAAATGAAACAAATTCCAAGTTTATTTAAAATTTTGCATTTCCTGGAGGATTGAGAGAAAAGAAGCCTTTTATAATCTTGATGAACCCCAGAAAAATCACTGTTTTATTTTCTTTTCTGAATTTTAATTTCCCCCTCCAGAAAGTCTCTCCTTAGTGTTACCATCCTTCAAGCAGTGAGGTTCTGGCTGGCAGACGCTCGGCTGAACGATGAGGCAGGTTTTGCCAAGGGTTATTATACCATCTCCTGTAGCTGGCACGGCTCCTGCAATCCAGCTAAACCTGCTCCATCTTCCACAGCGCAAAGTGGTTACACCATAAGCTGTCCGTCACGGCCTTTCCGTTAATCAAATGAATCAAGGTGAAAAACAAGAACTCTGACTTTATATTAAAGACATACTATCGTAAGAATTCTTCCTTTTAATGTATTTTAGAAAATTTTCTCTAGGAATTTAGCTCAATGTCTGTGTGTCACGAAGGGAAAAAAAAAAAAAAAAAAAAAAGTTCTCCTTGAAGTTTTGCAACTGTATTTAGGCTTTCTGGGACTGATGGGACTATTTTCAAGAGTCAGGTCAGCACAGGCTGAAAAACTAATCCATGCCTCTCTCCAGCCTTCTCGTCTAAACTGTGCTTTTAGTCCTGCTGCCTTCCCATTTAGTCAAGATTCCCTTCTTTTTTTTTTAATGACAGTTTTGTTATGCCTGTCTATAATTACTGTGTTTTTGTGATACCTTACCTACTGAGGCATAAACAAAATTTTGTTTTCATAAAATAATTTAGGATAGAGTAATTCAGTGTTGTTTACAATTTGAAAACAGTTACGTAAGTTTTTAAAATGCAAAAATTTGTCTTAAGACGATGTAAAGGACATTTAGCACAAATAGGTTGTTTCTGCAGTGATGATAATTTTATTTTTATCTATATTTGCCTTTCATGGGCAACCTGGTACATTTTTGCTTTGTTCATCTCTAATATGTATGTGAAGGACTATAGTCTTAGAGTTGTCTTGCATGTTTTAAATTCCGAGACACTATTCCATTTTAGATGCTATCTGAAAATGCAGAGAAGTGCGTAAAATGCACTGAGACAGATGAGATGGATCTAACTTGTTACTAATATGGATTTCAAGGTGGTGGTCTTTTCCTATTTGGATTTCTTTTTAACATAACGGACGAGGGTAGACATTTAGGAGCAGGGTTGACATACAACTCAATCACCTTGCTCTGTAGAATCATCCTCTCACGCTTCAGCTCCTGCAGCATTACCTTATCTGCAGTCCAGGTCTTTGGGAGAATCTGATTTTTCTTTACAAAAACTGCTATGTTACAACAAAAATAGATCTTCTCAAACAATGTGACATTAAAACTTCATCCAAATCTTCTTCAGATTCTGAGGTGGAAGAGTTTTTTTAACTAAATAACCTGAGCTATTACAAGATTGGAAGTAAATTGCAATTTTCCAGCAGATTTATTTGCCTGCTTACATGGGAAGAAGCCTTACATGGGAAGAAGCCTTTAATGTGAAAGACTATCCGCACAGAACAGGAAATAATGGCTGAAGCTGGCTTTTCAGTTGACTTTAGAATTTTTTTGTTTGTTTTTGCAACAATGACTGAGAATGAGCAAACAAAAGGCATGGGGTACTTTGAATCTTTTAAAAATGATGTCTTTCATCAAACAAAGAATATTTAAAGGTGGAAGTGCCTCCTTGCAACATTTCCAGATGACTAAAAGTGACAAGATCTTACAGGAAGAATGTTTCTGAAAAGATTCTCTGTGCAGGTTTTTAACACTGACAGATGTATGGTGAAAAGAAGTGCTGGTTTTGTGGGTTTTCTTCAGTATTCTTTGAGTAGCTCTCTGTTTTAAAAAGTGCAGAAGAGTCACATTTTATTTCTAGAAACGGAGTGGATGATAGTAATCTTCCAAATCAACTACAGAAAAAATTATCATTACCTACTACATGTTTCATGCTTCAGGATTGATAATTACTAATATTGAATGTAATAAACCCGATTAAAACTACATTTGTAAATTAAAAAAGAAGTCATTAACCAAAGTTAGGTCTGAAATACAGCTAATGTATACTTACCTCCCAAGGCTGATTTTCTAGCTTTGATAAGTTCATGCCATCTACTTCAGCAAGTCAGAACTCTGTTAGTAGCTTGTGTTGGAAAATACCTGGTAGAGCTGGGTTTGAATATCCTGTCGTGGGATGGTGGATGTGTGCCTGATATAGGAGTTGGGATGTATTTATTTCGCGGTTTGCACAACTACATAGTCACAGTGGTGCCTCTTGTGAAGGAAACCTGTGCATGCTGATGCTTAATGGATAAAAAGCAGAAGTCCCCTTAACCGTCTACTATCCATTTCTGTGTGGTGGTGTAATATCTTCCACAGATAATCATAAACAATGCTTCAAAAAGTGACTATCAAAACATTGCAATGGAATAAATATATTTCACATGCGGAGTAATGGCTTCAACAGAAGTTTTGGACTAACCTTCTGTGGGGATGTGTTCAATCCAAGGCTGATTTTAAAGTTGCGGTCCTTCCACACTGGGAACGTCTCAGCTTCACAAAGGTTTATAAAGGGACTGAACCAAAGTCCTGAAATCCAGCAGAGTTTTATTGTAATTGTAAAATGCAGTTTTGTAGTTTAAAGTGTGAATTTTGTGCTCATTTTCTCTTAAACCTATTGGCTGGCCCAATTTCCATCTCCCTGTGAGATGAAATTCTGTTCAGCAAAGTTTTAGGATATGGGCACAGAGAATGCAGACTTGAATTTTACTTACATAGAGACATTCCCACAATGAGGACAGCTTAGAAATTGTGGGAGGGTCTCAAGTTAGGTCTGTCTATACTCCTTAAGCTTATTTATTATAATTCTGAACAACATTTTCCCTCCATATTATGTTCATCATGGCCTCTTTTCTTCTTTGGGTTACTCATCAGAATCAATACATACTACCCA
>KL279956.1:0-32692 GCA_000699545.1 Podiceps cristatus | reverse complement strand
CTCAAAATCTTCCTACTTAAAGAACATTTCCAGGCTCATGCCTGCATGGGTGGTAGAGGGATAGGGGACAGGCCTACTATGTATTCTTTTTATTTATACTATTTTTTTAAAAAAAGGTAATTGATCTAAAAGCAATTATTTTAAGGAAATCACTGCTAGCAGATAGCTGACTTCTGTCTTCCATTGCAGCTGCACTCTGAGTGTTACCCTGGAGCAAGCGATCATTCTGGCTCGGAGCCATGGGCTACCTCCTCGCTATATCATGCAAGCTACAGATGTCATGCGCAAACAGGTAAGATTCTCGCTATGGGTAAGATCTTGACGTTTCCTAACAAAACATGTTATCATCAAATAAGAAGACCAAGCAATTTTTAAACTCCATCTTAATGTTGTGTAATGCCTGGGTGAGTTTTCTTAGTTTGGGTATTTTGTTGGGGTTTTTAATTCTCTTCCTTTATTGTTGACTGAAAGATGAGAATTTTTGTTGGTTTGGTTTTTGTTTTTGTAATAATGGAACAGGCTCTTTTTACCCAGATGCTTGCTTTCTTGCTGTATGTGTCAATAGATCAGAATTTTTACAGTTACGATTTTACTTAACATTTTTGTATAGTAACTGCTGTGCCATCGCTGTACATCAAAATAGTCTGTTAAGTAAGACAATATTTATTTTAGTATATAGTATCCATAAAAATAACTAAGATTGTTAACTGTTGTTAATGAAAAGTGACTCGTGCTGAATAAAGGGGAAAGTGTAGAAAAGCAGGGGAGAAATAAATACCATGGTTCTTAACTTTCCAGGCAAGATTCCTGAGGACAATGTGCTTATTTCAAAATAGTGTTTGTCAAAATTTGTTTCACTCTTTGGTCAGAATTGAATATTAGGATTTAGAATATTGTGGGTAGATAACCACCTCAACATGAACTCTTAGTGCTAAAGTATGACAAAAAATGCTGGCTTAAAAGGCAATACCAACTAAAAATGGGGTATATACTCTACTGTATTGGCACAACTCTTCCTAAAATATCTTGTTGTCAGATAAATCCTTTCAAAAGGATGTTTGGAGTCTTGGAAGGAGTTCAAAGGAGAAGCACGACTGATCCAGAGGTTGTTAAACAAGGTTTATGAAGTGAGGATTAAAAGGTTCAACCTATTCAGTTGATCAAAGAGAGGTTAAGTGGGGGCTTAATAACTCTGTGTGCATATGGAACATATATCCCAGCCCATGGTAGCTTTCAACCTTATGACAAAAGCATAAACAAGATACAGGATACACTCAATCTTGAAGTGAAAAATAAAGATAATTAATATTGGAACAATCACAGCTGAGACAAGATTCATAGTTTCTGGGTTTTAATTTGCATCTAATTGTATTATTTTCATTAATTCTGCTACATAGTCTGTTCAGCAATCAGTTTAGTTATGAAAATGATTAAACAGCTGTACTTCACTTTTAACTTACTGTAGATAAAAATATATACATTTGTGCTAGACCAAACCAATAGTCTGTTTAAGCAATTGTGTAACCAAGCCAATCTCAAGCCATAGATTCTGATCAATTATATGTAAGTGCTGCTGCTTAACATGGATACATCAGTGATTAGTCTCAGACCTTTTCATAGTGGACTTTCACTTTATTCAGTGCATAAATTAATTCTGTGGTAACTAAATACCCTCAAGGTTCTTGAATCAAATCATGTAGGTCTGCTCAGGAATTACAGCTTTAAGTTAACTTCAAAAGAAAGTGACTGCTTTGTAAGAATAAACTTGCACGTATAGGTTGATATGTCTGCTCCTGAAGTTCTAGACAAAAGGCAGACCTGGGTATTTCACAGTCAAAAAATGTGGATGTAGGGTTGTGCATACATCTGCTTGCAGGATGTATTCTGTCAAAGGGCACATTTTAAATGTACAGTTCCAGACCATTTTTTAAAACGCTGATTCATTTATGGATCTTCTGCAGGTTATTAAATGAAAATGAAAGACAAAATGAAAGTAATTTGCAAGGTTTTCAGCATTTGTAACTGCACTTGCTCAAACAGAGATGTAGAAGGAAGCCTGCAGTGGGGCTACATTCTCTGAAGTAAAACAGCAGGTGATCAATAGCTGTTAAAGATACCAATATCTCAATACCACCCACAGGCACTGCAAAAAAAGTCTGCTAGTATATCACACCAGACTTTTTTCACACATTCTTCCTCTCGCAGGAAACCACTATGGCATTTAATAGAGTAATAATCTTTTGTTGTAATTTTAAATCAGTCTTGGAGTTCTGTAGTAGAAATATAAACCTCCATTAAATTCTAAATGCTTTGGAGTAATTTCAACAATGCAGTATTGTATTTTCTAGAAACCTGTTCCGGATTTAATGTTTAAATTATCTGTAGGATTTAACTGTCAAGAGTGTAAAGTAGACCATAAAACTTGGAGGGGGAGGGAAAAAAGTGCTTCTTGGGGCTTGATGTAGAATATTTAGCTAAGTGCAATACATTTGTCTTTTACCTGCCTTAATACAAAAAACCCAACCAAACAAAAACTTTGTTAATTCATTTACACTTTGAATCTTCTGTGGAATAAAGAGATTAGCCACAGGGAGGTACAAATGAAAGGACATCTATTCCATCCGTTACCCTGGAGAACGCAGCAACGTCATCTCCTAGAGTATCAGCTTTCCACAAGGGGAAATTGTCTCTACTCGAAGCTGATATCTCTTCCAGCTTGGGGCACCAGCACGGAGTAACTGGAGACACAGGATTGAATGGATGACTGCAGGAAGTGTTTTTTTTTCTTTTAAATTGAATGAAGTCGTGATCATGTTTAACAAGACTCATAATAGCCCCAACTGTATTGTTGGAGCAGTTTTCAAAGTCATTGCCCTGTCAGTTATAATTAGGTATTTGCAAGCACCTGTTCTGCAAGAACTAAAGAAAAGAGACGAACTTGTGAGAGTTCGTAGGAACTTGGGTCTGTGGGATGGTTTTAGTAAAGGGGTTTCTGTTTTTCATCTGCTAATCCAGTCTGGATTGATTTTTAGAATAAAAATCTTGACAAAACGTCCCAACTCTCTCTTAGTAACTTTATTTACTCATTTATGTTTATTCATGTAAACATCTGTACCCTCAAAATACTACATAAAGCATCCTGACAGGAGTGTGTCCTCAGGATGCAGCAAAATGTGGAGAGGACAGAGGCCTAGGAAAGGAGCTGCAAGAGGGCACAGGGCTCTGAGGAAGAAAGGTAACTCAAACGCCAATAAACAGAAAAGGCTAGGAGAGAATTTGTGGTGTATTTAAGTCATTTATCGATGACTTTTCATGAGTATAACAATAGCGCTGCATTTTGACTAATTCTTATAAGAATTGTGCTGATTTAGAGCTTTTAGAGCAGGGCATAAAGAGAATCTGTTTTCTTCATGTGACTGGTTCTTGCTGTCCTTAAATTAGTGTGTAGCTTGAAAATAAACCTATCATTTTTTCTCATGGCAATGAGAATACTAGTTCATATACGAGTCCAGATTGATGATGGTGTCTCCTCAGAGCTGATGGTATCGTTCACCAGTGCTCTGGCTCTGGCAGTATTGAAATAGAAATGGTATAATGGTGCTCAGTGGAGACAGAGATGTCATGTAGCAAGTTGCTAGTAATTCTTTGGGGCTTTTCCTCAAAAGAAATAGGGATCTGGTGGTTGTAAGTAAGGTCTAATTTGTTCTCCTACTAAACAATAAATTACATGGTTGTATAAAGCTAGACTCCTTTTTAAATCAATGCATCTGATTTATTAACATAAGCAAGATACTAAAATTAATTTGTCTAGTGAGTGATGGAAGTAAAAATAGGCTGTTTTTGTTCTTGGAGGTAGTCGCAGCACTGATGTTCAGGATCTACATGTGATTAATTTAGATACTTTTCCCATGTCTATTCTGGCTCTCAGTTATGTTAATCATATGCCAGTCTCATCAGTCTGTCATGGTGGGGTTTCTTTATTATGATAAAATTTTAGAAATCGGCACTGAGGAAAGGATACTGAAGGTAGCGAAGGTCTGGGCTCAACATGTCTAACTTTGTAACCACCTCCAGATCAGCTGCCCTTATGTAATTCATGGCAGACACTTGTCATACCTGTTCTTAAACCTGCACTCCTGCACAGTGCTTCCCAAGTAGCCTTTTCCAGAGTTTTCTTAACCTTTTCATTAGGATGTTTTACTTAGTGCCTCATTTCAGGAGGAGACATATCAACCTATACGTGCAATGAATGAGAAGTCTTTTTGCCTACTCTGAATCTACCTTCTTTTAGTTTAAAGTCATTACCCCTTATCCCATTGCTACGGGCCCTACTAAAAAGTCTGTCCCCAATTTGATTATCATTTCCCTGATAAGCCATCACTTGTGTAGATAGAAGAACATCAGTTCATCTGATCTTTCTTTTTTCAGTTGTGTTTTCTTACCTAATTATTCTCCCTATTCTCCTCTGAACTCTTTTCAAATGTTTTTCAAAGATGAGAAGTAACTGTGAAGAATTACAAAAGGATCTTACAGGCCTTCAAGACTGAGCAATAAAATGGCAGATGAAAATCAGTGTAGATAACTCTTAAGTGATCCACATTGGGGAAAAAAACAAACCCTAAGTTAACATTCAAAATAGTTGACTGTGAGCTTGCCATTACATCTCATGCTCAAGACCTTAGGATATGATAGAAAACATCAGCTCAATTCTCAGTAGCTATCAATAAAGCAAACCAGAAGTTACAATGGTTTAGGCAAGGTTAAACAACAAAGTAGAAATTGTGTTATCATGACCCTTCATTTTGAACTATCTGATGTTCTGATTCCTTCCATAAGGATATAACGTAATGGAAAAGGTTCAGAGAAAGTCAGAATAAATTATCAACGGTTGGGAATGGTTTATAGTTTATAGACAGGACAGACAGACAAAATAATCTAGGATTGTTCAGCTTCATGAGTGAAGGAGGCTATGACAGAGGTCTAAAATCATGTGGATAGGGACTGGCCATTGTCCTCATCAGTGCAGAACTAAAGGCATCAAATGTAACTGGCAGGTTCAAAACAAAGTGAAATAGTGGTTCTTGACACAACAAGCTAAGATTGTACCCAAGATGTGGATCTCCTTCCACAAGGAGGTTAGTGATGTCAAGTTATTCATGGGCTCAAGATGAGATGGGAAAGAAGAGAATCACTGAAATCAATTAAATACATGCTTGCTGCAGAACAGAGAGTGTTCTGTATTGAGTGACTAATGATTGAGTTCTGGGGGAGTTTCTGGGGAAAGACATATGCTTGTCATGGTCTGTAGTCGTGTCTTTTGCAACTGTCGGAGACAAGCTTACTGAGCTAGATGTAAAGCTAGTAAAATAGCTTTTTGATTCGGCCTTCAGTTTTGCAGCTACTCTCATTATTTTCTCTATCTTTACCACTATTTATTTGCCCTAAAAGAAATGTAAGGACACAGTATTTTTTGTAGCGCATGTTGATGTATACACAGTATTTTTTGTAGCACATGAGAACCTACCTGTGTGTAACCAGCCAGCCTTTTTCACCTTTTGTTTGAATCCATAACAGTGAACTAATACCTTCTTAATTACCTGGGTACTAGATTTCAGTCAAATGCAAGGTCTAGTTTTACTCTACGTATTGAATGAATGATTATACCTCAGTTTTACATCATGTGCAGCTGCCATTGTAGCTCTGTTTGGAATGTAAGTTATCTTTGATGTTTCACACCAATCTAAGATCTCACTGTAAGAATTCTGAGATTATATATTTTTGTTCTCTGTTATTTTGTCCTGAATTTAAGTAGTACAAAAGAAGAAATAAAGGGAGAAACAATGTATTTTAGAACAAGCAGTTTCCATCTCCTTTTAAATGGTAGAAAACTTTTAGAGACTGTAAATCTAACAGATGTTTCTTTATGATGACTATATTAATAAAACTGCATTTTAAAAGCTAGAGCTCGTAATTTAAAAGCAAATTTTACTAAATTCTTTCATATGTTTAAGCTAGTTTGTTTGCAGAAGAGTCTGCATTTTTCACTGTTGGTGTATGAACACTGTGCATGTTTTATCAGCTTCCTCCTTACTGGACGAGTCAGTGAGACAAAAGTGATTTCATTATTGTTTTTCAAAGGATCAATTGAGGTACAGAGCCACCAGCTTTTTGGTTGACCCTGATTGAAGCGGGGTGTTGAACTAAACAGACTTGGGAAGTCTGTTCCAACCTGGGGTTTTTTTTGTGATTTTCTGATTATAAAGGAACATCAGGACCTGCATTTTTCAAATCCTAATTTAGTGCCTCAATTTAGGCCATTTTTATAGATTTTACTAGAAAGCTATTCATAGGAAATAATCTGTAATATGTGTTTGTTTAGAAGTTTGTAGGAAATAAGTGTCATTTCAGAAAAGAACTTTGTTATCCATGCCTTCTACAAAAAATGGTGATAAGACCCAAACAAATCGAATCAAGATGTGTTTGGGTTGTTTTAAACCTTAAATGTATTTTTTTATGAAGTCTTTTATGTTAGTAAGAGAGTGAGATATGTATATATGTACACATTTATTTAATGACAAGTGGAAGGATTTTGTCTGTTTTCTGCATATTTCTCTAAGCTGAGAATTAATGTACTGCTTTAACTTGTTCCCCACGTTTAGAAGAGGAGAGTTGTTTTGGGACATGGAGCATTTGTATTAATTATAATCAAAAGTTATGTTCATCTAGAAAGCTCAGAAAACTTTCAAACTTGTGTTGGAATAAATGAAGCAGAATTGTTGTTTTTCTTTCACAGGGTGCAAGAGTACAAAACACAGCTAAGAATTTAGGAGTGAGGGATCGAACTCCACAGTCTGTCCCAAGGTAACTGATTGTTTGTGTCCTAGACCATGATTTTGTCTAGTTTGTGCCAAATTCTGTCCTAGCTGTTCAAAAGCTAACAATAAACATTGACTGTGTTGTGCATTAACTGGTAAGATTTGGCTTTAATGTACATAAAATCAATTACATTCTTAGCTATACAATTTTACTTAAAGTAATTAGTTGCAGAAATTCAGGCTACGTAGCACTTCAAAACGTGCCCATCTTTTGAAAAATTAAACCTAGTTCATGTTAATTATGAAAACAGTGGAGTAAGTCCTTCATTGCCTGTGATGTTTAGTGGTTTTGGGGAAATATTCATAACTAAATCCATAACCTCATTTTACTGAAATACTATACTGCACTATCTCAGCAAAATCATGTTCTAGTTACATTTAGAGATGATGTAGTCTTTCTTTGTCTCTTTCTGAAACATCCATTAGAATGAAAAATGTGACTGTTCTATATTTATCCAGCTTTTTAATGCTGTGATGGATTGCAGGTACCTGAAATGCTTTTTAACAAGCACAATACTTATAAATGAAAATAGTCGAACAACAGTGTTCTTCATTTTATCTTAAAGTGGTTTTCTTAATCCAGCTCTAATTTAAACTTTTTAAAATCAATTTAAAACATGATGGTTCGGTTGACTAGCGATAACACATTGAATGAGCTAAACAGATGTGTGGAATACATAACAGACCCACTATGGTGTTTAAATTTCAGTAAGGAAACAGTGAATTAGTAATACCTGATAGAGGTAACCATGTGAATGAACACCTATGCTATCTATAGGCTCACAGAAAGACTTGGCTTCTGACCAGTAGCACTCAGGAACATTTTCTTAGGTAATTTGCTCCCCTTTTCTCAGGTGTCCCAGTTTCTCCCAGCTGGGAATCAGGCTACAGCTCATAATTTGTTTGTAACAAATCACTGCGCATTGTTCTGTGCCTGTGCTCGATCTGATTCTAGAGGAGCGGATGGATCTTAAGTGTACAAGGTATGAGTAAATCTGTGTAGCAGCTGCTGTTCAGTTGCTGAGTAGCAACATTTGGTGGAGCATATATTCATCTTGCATGCCCCATGAAGGAGATAAAGAACCAACAAAATACTGGTACTAGAGTAAAGCCATCAACAATAAAGTCATTGTCCTTACCAGCAGGTGCAGGCATCCCTTCTCACAGTAATGATTAGCTTAGAGGCAATCCAGAACCAAAATTGCCTGACCAACTGTCTTGCATTGTGGGAACCTAAGGCAGTAAAGTAAGATTTTATTACAGCAAAAGCTGTCAGAAGCCTTTTCATATTCTGAACGTTACAGTTTTGGCCTTAAGTGGAGTCCTCCTTCATAACATAATTCTGGAGACAGCCAAAGAATTGTTGTATACCACACATTTCCCACCTCTAAATGACAGAGCAAGTATCTCGATTCAGAGCTTTTGTGATAAAGGAAAAATCTAAGTTCTTAAACAGAAAAACTTAGACATATTTGGCTTGATATTAGTTGAGAAAAGATTACCTCTTTCCAGTTGACATTATGAGATAGCTCATCCAGCACCCTTGCCAGTCAGCAGCAACAGCAATGTCACGGGAATACCTCATTGACCTCGGTGTTTGGGGCGTTTGGTGTACCGTTAGAGAGGGAAGTCATATAACTTGGAATAGTCATCAGCAGGAGTTGTACTTTTGATGTATAGGTGAAAGATACTGTGGGTTCTCAATTCTGTGCCTTGGAAAGAATTATACCATTACTTTTGGCTCCATTTAACGTCACTTGGCAGTGTTCTCAGTTCTCTGCAGTTGCCCGTTTTCTGTGTTTTCTTAGCTGATCTGTTTATACCATCTCAAATAGTTGTTCCATATATATTGAGCTACAACAGGCTGTTTCTGCTCTATACTGTCTTCAGCAGCTATAGCTCCATAGGGATTTGGGCAGCCTTGTTGTTAGTTCGCTTCAGAGTTTCCCTCCATCACTTGCTCTGAAGACAAGTAACCTTAATGATTACCGTTTTAACCTGAAGAATACGCAGACCTTAGTACTTTAGGGCTGAGCTTTTCTGCACATTGTTCCATAGAAATTAGATTTTGCTAAAACATCGCCAAGAACTAAACACACTGAAATTACTTAGATGATATTCTGACAGTCATTCTGTCTTTTGTCAGTTTTGAACATTACTGCTTTATTACACCAGCAGAATCAAATAACTCAAATACTTGTTTATTTTTCTCTGCATAAAGATCACCTTATTCTCTCCTTCTGTAACAAATATGAGTTATGTCTGTATTTGCATATATATGGCTCCTAATAAATACGTTGGTGTCTGCACAATGTGATCTTAAAAGATCACGTTTCTGAATCTGCCAGATGACAATGCGGAAGAGCCCAATGATCTTCAGAACACAGTATGGTGGAGGTTTGAAAGCAGGGTTGCACTTGCTGTTTGGCTGACAGAACTGTTGCTCCCTGTTCTTACCATCCAGAAACAATACTGCTTGATAATCACTTCCACTGAGATCCAGAGAGAAGTTATTTAGTCCACAGACATTGCGTGTAGTTGGTGTCCCATGGGTTTTAACTAGTAAGGGAACTGAAATCGGAGAACAGCAGCTGTCCTGGCCTACTCTCGCGTAGCCACAGGATGCTTTTTCTGGCAAGGTGTACCTGGATGTTGAAGAGGCTTTCCGTACTCAGGGGGGCAGCCATAGATACTGTGCCTCACATAATTTCAGTAGCAGAGTGTCATGCCAAGAAGGTACCAGCTCACTGATCTTGAATTGTTTGGAGAGCCCAGCCACAAGTATGCATTTTAGTTTTCTGTGTTGATTTGTAGTATGAGTTTGAATTTTATGATTAGTTAAAATGGAGTCATATAAATTAATGTGATGTTTAGCAGGCGAATTTGCAAAATATGCTTGGAAAACTCAGATACCCTGAGCATCTTAGATACCCCTAGCCCCCCAAGCCACTGGATGATTTACCACCCTGCCTGTAGCCAGACCTGCCAAACCTGCTATTTCTATTGCTTTGGTATTTAAGTATGAGAGATCCTTCATGTTAAGTGTTAATGCACATGCTGTGTCATTGACACTTCATTTTTGGCTTCTGATGCTTTTTCTCCTTCTCATGCCATACTTGGTCTCTTCTCTTTGCTATTCCTTCAATGTTACAGTTTCCCAGAGGAAAATATGTAATCTCCAAATGAGATCATGTCTGTTGCTGGTTCTAATTGCTGTGATTGCAGGGGACATACTGTCTGTTGGATATTCTTACAGAACAGAGCGCCTGAGGTCAGAGAGATTGCCGTTTATTTTCAGTAATCCTAACATTAGGGTAAAGGTTCAAACACTTGCTAATAACTAAGTCCATGCAAAAAGGTTTAATAGAAATTCAAAAGCATTTATAAATGAATGAACGGCTATTTCAATCTGCACTAAGGTAGTCAGTTGGACCAAATCTTATTGGTCTTGACTTCATGCGTGTAGAAACAGTGGAGAGTGAGTTTAAAATCTTCATGCTGGCATGTCACATGTCTGACATCTGTCTTAGGTTCTTCAAAGAGCATCAGTTTTATAGGGAGCTGTTCTAGAGTGAGGTCTGACTCTCTGCCAAAACCAAACAAAAATGGAGGCAATTGCATTCACCAAGCAGCTTTTCCAATTTAGAAATTCAGAGCAACAACTGGTAGTTGGATTAGTGGAGACTGAGCTTCATCCAGAATGCGTCTTCAGTGCAGAAATATGAAAACTTGACTAAACTGGAATGTTGTTGTACGATGGCTTATTGATAGATGTTTTAATGATACCACTTTCAATGTAAACTTTCATGCTCATGATTAAGATTTTACTGGTTTTGTATCAATGTTATTAAACTGAATTCAGTACCTCTTGTTTTGCAGGGCAGGAAGACTTATATTTAGTTTGTGTTGCTTAATCTTACCTATTTTATTAATGACCAAGCTCTTAGAATAACAATTGCTTTGTTTTTTGTCATTGTCAGATTATACAAGCTATGCCAGCCACCACCACCTGTTGGAGAAGAATGAGGAGAGCTGCTCCAGAAAATAACCCAATAATGGCCTTTAGCATACTGGGACTATATGATAAAATCCAACTGCACTATAGCAGTATGTGCCTGGGGCTTTGATAAATAAAAACCCCCTTTACTCAGGATAACGAAAGAAATACCCTAAATGTTCTCAATTGGCATTTAAAAATGACTTCCGAAAAGCATTTCTGGAATCTGTGCTCTCTGTCAGGAATGTTCCTTGGGAATTTTACACTGGAATCAGATTCATTTGATGTGTCTTGTTCAGTCACATGATAGCTGTAGCCGGCAGCTTGCAAACAAATGTTTTGTTCAGAGAGAATGACTTCACTTGTACACGATACAGAATGTGTTCCGGTGGAAGGAATAAACGCCTAGATAAACTAGGCTTGATAATGAGCATGCACTTCATAGGGGGCTCTTTGCACTGATAATCCCTTTTTTCCTGTCGGCATCGTATAATTTCTCAGAACGATGACATTACTGTTTCAAGGATATAACATAAGTGAGGTCTAAAGGTGGAAAACTCATCTCAGAATTGTGTTTAATGGCTGCAGGCAGGCTGCTGCTATGAACGTGTGCTTGTAATCAGTAAACTCAGCCATGTCTTAAGCAGTCTGTCGTCATACTCCTTTAGAAGGAATACCTATATGGCATATGAGGGGAAGTTTTGCCCTTTATCGGTTGCCATTACAATGAAGGAGAAGAAAGGCAAGTCTGATCTTCATCTGTACTTAGACTGAATTTCAGACTCTGTCTAATGGACGCTTTACTTTATTGCACCTCTGCATTTCAGAGTTTTCCAGAGTTGTGTATGTTCTTGTATAGTACTATACTAGCAAATCTACATAAGGTGAGGGTGAGGCAGTATTGTTATGTTTAACTGGAAATGTCTGTGGTTTAAGTTGAAGCATAGTGTGGGGGGTTGACGTTTTATTCTACCATGTCCCATGTTTTGTCAGAATTGTGTTGTGTAGCATTTCAGTTCTTTGCAGTGGTAATTGTTATGGATTTATTTTGAAATTGTACCGAATGTTTAGAGGGCCCAGGGGAATTGCATCTGTGTTTGGCTGTTCTTTTGGCCAAAGAATTTTCAGAGAAAATGCCCCCAAATGAGGTTTCATACGTGAACACATTAAAACAAAACTATCTTCTGAAACTTCGACTTGTAGCAGTAGCTACACATTCTATTAGAGTAGGACTTATACTAACTGAATAAAATCTATTTTTTGTACAACAGTGGCCTATAGTTATGCTGTAGCGATCAAACCTCACAACATAATTGTTGCATATTATCTAATTATTTATGAAATCTTGAACAAATATATTAATCCATGATGAAATAAGTGAGAATTCAAAATGAGCTGTACTCTTGCAGAGAGTGTTTTTTATATAGGGTATCTGGGGGACTTGTTACTTTTCTCCAAAGGAGGAATTAGAGTTCCTACCTTTTTCAGTATTCTTCATGTTTTTACACGGACTTTAACTTTGGTAAGAAAATAAATATTTTTCTATATCCACAGAAATATATGTCTGCGCATATATGTGAGTTTCAATATGTGTATATTTGTGTAGTCATATCCATTACTGGTCCAACCTTAAATATAGAATGTTTGCCTTAAACTGTGACCAAGACATGCAACAATGAACACTTCAGTAACAATGTCTCCTTTGAGCTTTGAAGTTCACAGTCTTTCATAGTTACTGGAAGCTGTGGGGCAATAATCTTTTTGATTAAAAAAAACAAACCCAAAACCAGAAAACAGAGTTACACTCATTACAAACTTAATCTTTTTGTCTAGGATGACCTATGCTTGTACATAAGAAAGTGTCATGATTTTTGTAGTTGCTATTCTAGTCAGGGTCTCATACTTTTGGATGTGTTTTATTCAGAGAGGCAGTATGGGTTAGGGTAATTCCCGCTTCAGGCAAAAGCGCCAAGAATGTTTCGGTTTCTGCTTGTTCAGACATCAGGAGCACAGAGAAGCCGTAACCTCCTCATGCCAAGGGTGGTGCCCGAATCAGCCCGGCTGCGAGCTCACATCGTCCTGCGAGGTTTGCCCGCATGAGTTTTGTTTGAGGCAAGTCAGCTGTCAGCTGCGCGGGGCTGCTAATCCTGTATATTGTAAAATAACCTATAGGACAAAATCTGTTGCATGCACACATATTACTGTGACTAGTCTTATCACGGTTTTTTATTGCATTGAAAATGGTAGGAGTGCAAATATGCCGAAATAGTCTCCTGTATAATATGGTAATTGTCTGATTTGTTTTGTTGTTGAAAGCATGGGCTAATAGACGTGTAAACACCGAGGGATGAATAGTTATGACCCAGTCACTGAACCAAATTCTTTAGCTATTGTTTCATGAGTGTGCATCAGAAATTTGAACTCTTGTTTTTGTATGTAATTTTTGGTCCTTTATTCTTTTTTTTTCCTTTTTTTTTTTTTTTTTTTTTTTTCTCCCCTCCAGAGGCAGTTTTCAAAAACTTACTCAGCACTATGAGCTTTATTGGTAACCCATACTGCAAAATAACATGTCTCTTTAGCCTGGTATCAAGCAGGCTGAGAAATTTAAACCCTGGTTTTCTGGGATTATGGATAGCATGTAAAAGATAGGATTTCCACAGGAAACTTGGCATATATGACCCACTGACTGTCTGTGGAAAGTGGATGCCTAATTTCTCAGTTCCATTCAAAAGCCAATGTTTGCTTAAAACATTGTTCAGCTTTTGAAACTGCTTTTCTTGTCCCTCTGTTTTCAGAGCACATTGCACATCTGGCTTCTAATAACATTAGATGGACATTTAAGAAGCCTGTTCTTAAATCATAAATTTACATATGTTCATTATTAAAGCTATTTATCTTGTTTAGTATATGCAGAGGATGTATTTGTTCCTTATGCAAGGTGCAGTTGCAGAGTAAAAAAAAAAAAAAAAATCCATTCTTATCACAGTATGTTTATCCTCTCATAAATTTTTAAACTTACAGATGACAAGAAGAGATGACCAAGAGTGATTATTTACGAGAACTGTAACACCCATAGCTTGTTAAATCTTTGCTTCTACAGCAACAGATTATGCAGCCTATTTTTAGAACAATGTGTTGTACTGGTTTAGGGAGAACATTCTGTATGTAATTTTTACTTTTGCATCCAAGACAAGTGTAATTCTTCTGGGAATAAATTTGAGGATCTGTAGACATACATTATCAAATACTGACTACCATGATTCGGTGATAGCCTATGGGGGATGTGTAGGAGATTTAACAGCTGGGAAGGGAGGGTTTAAGGGCCAATGATCAGCTAAGTTGCCATAGAGTTCATGCTTGGAGAAAACTTATATTTTGATTTTAAGGTAGAGCTGATGATGTTTGGCCTATCTTTGTAACCATCATCTGTGAATAATAGAATGCTAAACAGTCTTTAGTCTATGAAATGAGCATTGATTCAGTCTAGTTCCCCAAATTAAGTATTTCATAACACTTATTTTCTTTATAGATTGTAAATGTAAATGAATACAAAAATGTATATATTCCAGTTTCTAAATGCCAAACATTTTTGTGTTTAGGGATCCATTTTAAAGTAAATATTCCCAGTATCAGCCGAACCAACCAATCAATTTTATGTCCACCAAGAGCTGCAGTCTTCAGTGGCTTTTTAGATAGTTTTCACTGGGTTTTAGCAAGTGTTTCAGGTTTTCAGGTTGTTTTTTATTTGTTTGTTTTAATGCAGTCAATAGTGGTCAGAACTGCTCTTCTACTGTTTTAGACCCAAACCAATTAAGCTTAAGTTGACAAGGATTTATAGTA
Source organism: Podiceps cristatus (assembly GCA_000699545.1). Taxonomy (NCBI): domain Eukaryota; kingdom Metazoa; phylum Chordata; class Aves; order Podicipediformes; family Podicipedidae; genus Podiceps; species Podiceps cristatus. Next base: position 17,980 of record KL279956.1, on the reverse strand, counting down.
ATCATACTTCATTTCATTTGTTAGAATCCCCTAATGGAAAAAAAACGAACCAGTTTTATTGATCTGTTTTTACCCAGAGAAATTCACAAGCAAACAACGGTGATTTTTTTTTATTAATTCATTGTCGGATGTAAAGTCTGTGCGTGTATATATCTATATAAGTAATTAAATATAAAAGACAATTGCCTGAATGTGAGTACACACATCATGGTTAAGCATGATGCTCAAAAAAGGAAAGTATCTTTCATTTATTTTCATTTAAATTGTGAAATCAGTAACTGTAGTATATATACATACTGTTCCATACTCTTTACAGCTACTGCCAGCATTTTACGCATATTTTGCACCTTTTTCGTTTAACATTATGAAAACGGGAGAGTTTCTCAAGCTAATGCATTGCCTTACGTATTTTGTCTCTGTACTTGTTGATAAATGCAGGTAGTGCTTTTCTGATTGTACTCCAGCAGTACACTGGCATTGGTAAATTAGATGCACAGTACATGCCTGTCTCAGGATACCTGGCTTTTTCATCATTAGGTTTTGAAGTATAAAAAGATACTGAACTCATATTTTTGTATGTTGACAATTGTGTAGGCTTTTTATATATACTGTATATTTCAATCAAGTTTTCCTAAAGAAAATGTATTATTAGGAACATTTCACTTTTCCTGCTAGATGATGTGAGTTTGGTTTCTTGTTGTGTTTGTATAAATGAATATACAGCATGCACAGTCATGCAGATGTTAACACTGGCGAGAAATTTCGGATCCTCCAGAGGCCAATCAAGTAGTCATTTCCTGTGTTCTTCAGAAATAACATCTCCATGCTAGAAATCCTTCATGGCTACAATGGAACTACTTTAGAAATAACTTCTGCTTCAGTGTGAAAGTCCAATGAAGTATTCAAAGTAGCTGGGACATTTCTGTAAGTACTTGATTTGGACTTTCATGGGAGTATCAGCAACATCTTGTGTGTGTGTGTCCTATCTGTACCACATGCCAGATTTAAAAGACTAAGCAGCTTTATTAACTTTTTAAACACCCTGTATATAGTGTACGTATTTGGTTATACTTGTGTTACACTTAAAAAAATGAACTTAAATATTGCATTGACTATTGCACATGTTTTTCAAATGAAGAATATATTGTTTGTAACGTCTCATTAAGCACAAGAGAGCATTACTGCTTTGAAATATTATGTATAAGTACAGCCATGCATAGAATTGCTCTGTGAGCTTTTGTTTGAAAGCAGTCAAACTAGCAGCTCTGGGGGTAGTTGAGTTTGTTAGAAGTAACCTTTGGAACTTGATGTTAAATATCCTTGAAACACGGATTTAAATTACTTTTCCTCTTTTTGTAAAGTGCCTGTGTAGCATACTTTGAGTCAGTTGCTATATTGATTATGGGTTAAACTAATACTGTGTACTTTTAGATCTATGGTTTATTTTTTTAGTCTACATATTAAAGACTGGAATGGTAACAATGTATTACAAAATGTCAGACAGCAATAAAACCATTCATAATATGGCCACCACAAATCTCTTTATTTGTTAAGCAAGAAATAATTTGGAGGGGAGCGGGCGGGCATGTCTTTAACTGTTTCAGTATGGCTGCTCTAGGAATTGTGCTGCAGGAGAAAAGAAAATAAATTTCTAGAAATATATGTTTATAATAGGAATCTCTTCTGAGAACCCAGGCCCAATCTAGGTTCATTACTGACAAAGTGTATCTTTATAACCAGTGGAAAACTGAAGCCTGAGTGAGCAGCAGTCCCTGGCTTTGGGCAGCTGTGTTTTGTGAAGGCTGGAAGGGGACAGGTGTGAAAATCCCTTTCTGGCCTCATGGTGCCTTCACTCCCCACCAAGGTTGAAAACATCCACCGTTTGTGGCATTCCCTTCTCTGAAGACTGAAGTGTGAAGCAGTCATCGTCTCTTTACTGCTGTGCACAAGGATAATCTGACAAGCATAATGTGGAGTGTTGCACTTCCTGTGCTAAAGAAACACCTACAAATGACTGATCTTTTAGAGGGACTGGCAACTAGCTCCTAGCTACTGTTGGGATGCCAGGGGTTTGAGGAGTTGCACTGAATGTTTCTTTCATAGGCCTGAAAGCTGATGAAATGTTAGACCTCACTGAGCGGTTGTCTATGAAGGAAGTTCTGATTTCTAAATGGTGGTTGTGATCAAGATGAAGAGGGAACCATGGAGGTAAGACCAAAGCCAGCTACAATGGTTGTGTAAGATCATAGAATGGTTCGGGTTGGAAGGGACATTAAAGATAACCTATTTCCAGCCCCCCTGCCATAGGCAGGAGCACCTTCTGGGAGAACAGGTTGCTCAAAGCCCCATCCAACCTGGCCTTGAACACTTCCAGGGATGGGGCATCCACAACTTCCCTGGGCAAGCTCTCCTAGTGCCTCACCACCCTCATGGTGAAGAATTTCCTCCTTAGATCTCATCTATCCTCTTTCAGTTTAAAGCCATTGCCCCTTTCCCTGTCACTACACGCCCTTGTCAAAAGTCCATCTCCAGCTTTTTTGGAGGCCCCTTTAGGTACTGGAAGGCTGCTAGAAGGTCTCCCTGGGGCCTCCTCTTCTCCAGGCTGAACAAACCCAACTCTCTCAGCCTGTCTTCATAGGGGAGGTGCTCCATCACTCTGATCATCTTTGTGGCCCTCCTCTGGCCTTGCTCCAACAGCTCCATGCTCTTCTTGTGTTGGGAGCCCCAGAGCTGGATGCAGTAGTCCAGGTGGGGTCTCACCAGAGTGGAGTAGAGGGGCAGAATCCCCTCCCTCAGCCTGCTGGCCCCACTGCCTGTGATGCAGCCCAGGATACGACTGGCTTTCTGGGCTGCAAGCTCACTTTGCCAGATCATGTAGAACTTCTCCTCGACTGACGCACCCAAGTTCTTAAGGGCTGCTCTCAATCCATTCTCTGACCAGACTGTATTTGCGATTGGGATTGCTGCAACCCACGTGCATGACTTGAACTTCACGAGGTTAGCACAGGCCCACCTCTTAAGTCTGTCAAGGTCCCTCTGGATGGCATCCCTTCCCTCCAGCGTATTGACTGCACCACACAGCTTGGTGTTGTCAGCAAACTTACCGAGGGTACAGTCCATCCCACTGTCCATGTCCCCAACAAAGATGTTAAATGGTGCCAGTCTCAATACCAACCCCTGAGACAGGGCACTCATCACATCGAGCCATTGACCGTAACTCTTTCCGTGTGACCATCCAGCCAGTTCCTTATCCACTGAGTGGTCCATCTGTCAAATCCCTGTTTCTCCAGTTTAGAGATAAGAATGTAATGTGGCACAGTGTCAAATGCTTTGTACAAATCCAGGTAGATGACCGACACTGTATGTCAGATGTTCCTTATCCACCAACACTATAATCCTGTTGAGGAAGGTCACCAAATTTGTCAGTCATAATTTGCCCTTAGTGAAGCCACGTTGGCTGTCACCAATCACCTCCTTATTGTCCATAGTATAGTTTCCAGGAGGATCTGTTCCATAATCTTGCCAGGCACAGAGGTCAGACTGGCCTGTAGTTTGCCAGGTCTTCCCTTTTTCTCTTTTTAAAAATGGAGGTTATGTTTCCCCTTTTCCAGTCAGTGGGAACTTTACTGGGCTGCCACAGCTTCTCAAATATTATAGATAGTGGTTTAGGAACTTCATCCACCAGTTCCCTCAGGACCTGCAGATGCATTGCGCCAGGTCCCACGGACTTGTGCACCTTCAGGTTCCTTAGATGGTCTCGAATGTGATCTTCTCCTACAGTGGAGATTTCTTCATTCTTCCAGTCCCTGCCCTTGCCTTCTGCAACTTGGGTGGTGTGACTAGAGCACTTGCTAGTGAAGACTGAGGCAAAAATTTAATTTTTACTTCAGCCTCTCCATATTCCAGGTGGCCAGGTTTCACGTTTCCTTCTGGACAGAGTGTATGTTTTCCCCAGCCTTTCTTTTACCACCAATGTGCCTAGGGAAGCTTTTTGTGATGCCCTTGATATCTCTGACCAGATTTAATTCTATCAGGGCTTTAGCTTTCCTAACCTGATCCCAGGCTGCTCAGACAATTTCTCTGTATTCCTCCCAGGCTACCTGTCCTTGCATCCAACCTGTATAGGTTTCCTTTTTGTGGTTGAGGTTGTCCAGGAGACCCTTGTTCATCCATGCAGGCCTCCCAGTGTGTTTTCCTGACTTTCTCTTTGTTGGGATGCATCACTCCTGAGCTTAGAGGAGGTGATCCTTGAATATTAACCAGCTTTCCTTGGTTAAGCTTTTCCCTTCAGGGCTGTATCCCATGGTATTCTACCCAGCAGATCCCTGAGGAGGCCAAAGTCTGCTCTCCTGAAACCTCAGGGCAGTGAGCTTGCTGTGTGCCCTCCTCTCTTGAACTCCACCATTTCATGGTCGCTGCAGCCAAGGCTGCCCTTGCACTTCACATTCCCCACCAGCTCCTCCTTGTTGGTGAGATCAAGGTCCAGTGTAGCACCTCTCCTTGTTGGTGGAGGAGATCCCCCTTGTTTTTCATCTTCTGCTGGCAGGGAGGAGGGTGAGGATGAAAGTATTTCTGGATAACTAGACTTCAAAAGATAATTACTTTTTTTTTTTTTTTTTTCTCTTCTGTCCTAAGTAGTCCTCTCTCCATAATTTGGTGAAGAAAAGCAGCATGGAATTTCAGACAAGTAGTGAGAAGCAGAAGTGACAACATGATTTCAAATACTGCCTGCTCTTCTACCTTGTTCATAAGTGAGGTTTTTTTTTCAGTGCTCCTCATTTCTGTGATCTTGACTTGCTGCCTTGAATACATCAGAAATAAACTCCAAAGAACTATTTTCTTGATCAGTGTACACAATGGGAATAAATAGTGCTTTGAAACAACTTCTGAGAAAGATATCAGTTACACCATGGCAGGACTTGAGTGCCCTAATTTCTCATCTTTCATGAGAAAGTATTGCTAGCATCGTGATTTGGAAGTCAGAATGTCTGCAAAGGGACTTGCTACACTTACATGTCAGAGGTCATATGAGACAGTGAGTCCATGATTCAGAACAGATAATGTATCTTTGCCTCACATCAAAGTATGCGTCAGCTAATCTTTGAAAGTTAAGGCGCTTCCTTTTAAATGTTGCTCATGAACTTACTTTTACTATGTGTTTGATTGCTTTTTTTTCGTTTCATGGCTCATTATGTCATGCACAAACAGGATAGATGACGCTCATACTTTGCTTATGCTAATGAAGTGGAATTGCTTGTAGAAATTTTAGTTCTCTGAAACTGCTTTCCCAGATAGTACTTGATCTTTTCCCCTACTCATTTCTGCATACATTTTTCTCTGTGGAGCTGTCAGTGTCTTGAGGGCATTAAGGAGCCTTAATTGCTCCAACCAGCCTCACCCAAACACCCGCTGGCCACGGGTCTGTGGGCAACATTTCAGCTCAGGCCTGGGCAGCTCCTCTCTCCAGCCTCATCTCCTGGGTGAACCTTGAAACCTGTGTTATGAGGAGCTTTGTCTTTAGACCCATTTTCTGCTGCTTCTGACTCAGCCTTCTGGATGGACCCTACGCCCGATTCAATATTTTGCCTTGTCTGATGATCCCTGGATCAGCAGAGCCTGTTGTCACCCTGGTCCTGTCAGGGGGAGGCCATGGGGCTGTGCTCACCCAACAGGTCCTGGCTTGTCCTCCCTGGGGAGCGGACCTGCTCTTGCAGCTCCCTGAGGGCGATATCCACTGCTGGGACAGGTTCTGCCATTTCTAATGTACTACTGGCTTGTGTTGCATTAAAGCAGATTAATGGATTAGAGTGCTGTTGGGGGGAAAAAATGCCCATTTCCAGTCACAAGACAGATAGGAGGGCTCTTCCATTTATTTTAATCTTGGGACTACGGGTAGCATCCAAAAATGCTCTATAGCCCTAATTTGGCAAAGAGATTTGAAAACGTATCTCCAGAACCTGACAGGACGGGGGGGAAAAAAAAAAAAGATATTGTTTATGAAGAAAGAGTGCAAGATAAGACAAGTGCTGAGCAGTTTCAACACAGCAATAAAATGTCCTGTAGATCTGACTTCAGTTTTTCCAAGTATTTAGCACGATTGGTATGTTATTAAACAACTGCATCTTTTATAGAAGACTCAAGGCAAATTCTTACTATTTTGACTTAAAAACAGAACTTTTTTTAAAGCTCTAGGTTTCAGCTAGCCATATATTTTTCTTCTTATTTAGATTTCTTTATCAGGTAAAATGTCCTGTAGATCTGACTTCAGTTTTTCCAAGTATTTAGCACGATTGGTATGTTATTAAACAACTGCATCTTTTATAGAAGACTCAGGCAAATTCTTACTATTTTGACTTACAAACAGAACTTTTTTTAAAGCTCTAGGTTTCAGCTAGTCATAAATTTTTCTTCTTATTTAGAGTTCTTTATCAGGGCAGGAGAGATTTTAACATCTGGAATAAATAATTAGTGTCTTTCCTTGTGAAGCATAAGAGCCTCTAAAAGGAGGAAATTGCACTGGATATATTCTGGGAGCATAATCAAATATAAGGAACACCAATAGGTTTTGATTCTGCTTTCATTTAAATGAATAACCCAATTTTCATCGACTACAGAGTATGAATCTGTAATACTGGGACTATTGTGCCATAACAGGACTAGCTTGAATGCTTGTCAATGTGTTTAGGTCACCTAATTAATGAAACGATTCAAGTCTTAAGACAGAAAGCTTGACTGGAAATGGGAAGCAGACCACAGGTAATCAATAGGGTTTTGTCATCAACCAGCCATACAGCAGGTCTAATCAGACCAATACAGGACATGATTGCAAGCAAATGAACATCAGTACTGCTTTAACTAAAGTCAGTGCATCATCAAAAAGTTAATGACAAAGTATCACCCAGATTAAGAGAGAAATAATGTCTGATCCTGATCAGCGCTACTTCCTCGTGTTGTAATACATCTCAAAATACGCTGAGTGACAGTTGAGTTAAAATTCAAGATAAAGTGAAGCTTGATTGAATGTTTAGCAATATATTAGACGCTGTTCTGAAATAGGAAAATACACAGTTTTTATTTATTAAGAAGTTGGGTAGGTGTTTGGAATTTTGTCAACACACCCTGGAAAATTGGTAGCTTGAGAAACATAGGGTAGTAAGTATAATCACAGGCCAATTTTAAAGGACATTCGTGGGCCTGGTACAGACAGAACAGGCAGTAGGCTTTAATTGCTGGAGTAGTTCCCATGACTTTGAGAGAAAGCATTAATATGTGAAACTGTAGTATGGGACTAAACTACATTATCTGGATACTCCATCACACAACAGTCATGAGGGGAAAGAAAATCTCTTTTAATCTTAATCCTTATCTTTAAAGAAACACAATTCCTTACCTAGTCATAGTTTCAATTATTATTTCTAATGTGAGAAATAATCAGTGTCTCTCTACTGTTCTCAGTAACAAAACAATATTTTAAATGGGATTTTAAGACTTTCTTTTTCCCCTCTTTTGTTTAATAAACTCATTTGCTCATGCCAGGTGAGATGCCTTTCAGAGGAACAGAAGAAGTTAAAAGATTCCAGTCACATAGATGTTATGGGCCTGTTGTGCTTTCAAAACATCTCTTGAAGGCCACAGTCTATTTGGAGCGTCCTGCAGGTGCACTTGTTCCAGTGGTGAGCAGCCCTGCAAAGAGAGGACTCTGAAGACGGAGGAGTGACCTAAGTGCTTTCTGTCAGGATTGTGGTAAAGATGCACTTTTTTTCCATTGGATTTTAGCTGTGATCTAAATGAGCTTATAAGAGAAAATACAGTTCAGCATAGCAAAAGTGGAATATGAGCCTTATTGGTGGTCTTTCATATATATTATTGCTAGAAAAATAGGAAACATATTCATTATAACCAGGATTTCAATAACATTCAAAGCACTTCAAAACTTTCTCTGAAGAAGTAGAAAATTTGATATTAACTGAGGAACTCATTCTACTGTTTTTCCACTCTCCAAGTCCTATTTCCCTGTTTCCAAACACCAATAATCCTGTGAACATTCCTTAGAGCAGACTCAATGGGGACCCCAAAGAATAAACCATCATGGAAAATGGACTCTGCTCATGTTGAAAGGAAAGAAAATCACAGGTGCTGAAGGTCTTTTCAAATGTGCTGAGCCACTTTCTGTTTCATTCAGCATTGGTCTGATGTATTTCACTGAGCAGAGCTGTTGGTGCAGCGCAGAAATACAATCTCTGCCAGATTATTTCAATGTTGTCGTACATGGAAGTAGGTCTGCTTTGAATAAGTTGGGGTGAAATGGAAGAAATGTGATTCCCCTTCTTCTGAAATTTGCTATTTGGGTCACATACTGGACTATTCAGATACGCTGCTCTGGGAAATAAGACTTTTTGTCAACCTGGAGCCGAACAGTCAATCTACTGAAAAATAATCTGCTATCTGCAGCTTGAAGTGACAGTAGTATACTTTTTCAGCTACTGGATAGTATAATGAAGATGTGCGAGGACAGATCAGAGATGATGTTGAGGGTCCTCTGACTTGCGCTTTTGTTAACCTGGTGCATCTTGCGTATCTTCAGCAAGAGGGATAAAGAATTGCTCCTCTTCTAGAGCACAGCCAGGCTACCAGTATGCAGTCTTGGGATAAGCACATTCAACTGTTTTCAGGCAGAGGAGAGTATGATGTTTAGTTTGGACTAAAAACTTTTGCTTGCGAGGCTAAAAGCACTGAGAAGGTATTTATACCCTTTTAGCACATGGTCTAGTTTCATGTATGTTAGATGTTATAAATGTATATATGCTTTGGATGAGGCCAGCTTTGTTTCTAGATCCTGGGGGGACTTTGATGAGAGCTAAGCACCAGCCTATTTGCCTAACGGCCCTAGGCACACCCAGAGCAGAGCTACAGTTTCTTAAGGGATTTATCCAGCCGGAGTGAAGGCATCTGGGGAGCTTAGGCAGACTCACAAGCCATTTTGGGTAATATCTTTGGACTTAATGATTGATGTTCTGATACAGGTACTGAAGTTGTAGTTATCTAAAAGTAAAATTGGAAATTATGTCATATTTTTCAAAAGTGATGTAGGACTGGGTTATCAGAATATCTATATATATTCTGATATATATCTATATATTTAACTGTTATTAAGATCCAGATCAAAGGAATTAATCCAGCTTTGGACTTGGATTCTGACATGCAACCTGGCTTCTATTCATTTAGTCACCAGTGTCAACAAATGCTAAGTTTCCAGGTATCTCATTCATTTCTGAGAACAGAACTAATGCTCCTGTTCCATTAGCCAGCTCTGATAATTTTACAATGAACACACAAGTTCTTCTGACTTATAGCAAGAAAAGTCTTAAATCCCTTTTATGAGACATTTGTGAGAACAGGTCTTAGTAATCAATGTCACCTAAGGATGAGAAGTATTTGGATGCCTAATCATGGAGATAACCACTTGTTAAGCTTTCTAAAGCCTAGTCCAAATTATTTCCATAATTAGGAAGTTAGGCATCATTAATTTCCATAAATAATTATTTCTATAATTAGGCAGTTAGTTAGGCATCACAATGCTTTTGAAAATCCCACCAGGCTATCTGCACCATTTGTAAAGGGGTAGCTTTAAAAGTTTCATCTAGATGCATGTAAAATGTAAGGTGAAGGAGATAATATGGTGTGATAAACTTCCTTCAGAACAGAAGTGAAATACCAATTCTTATAAACAAGCTTGATCTTTCATTTATGATTTTCTAGTTGTAAGAGCAATGCACATTTTTTCATACTCACACAAAGTTCCAGTATTTAAGATTGTCAAAGCAACAGCCTTTCCCTCATAGTTCAATTCACTATGTATTTGTCTAATTTGGCTTGAGTCATCACTGCAGAGACCTTTCCCCGTAACTGCCAAACCCAGTGTATGGCAAGTTATATTTAAGTCCTTACTGGCAAAATGATCAGTTATTCAGAGATTCTGGCTTATATTCAGAGCTGCTTCTTCTCTAACCTTCTTTCCAAATGTCCTTGAATATATAAATGTCTCTGCTAACCACCTAATGACAGGCTCTCTGGCTGGCTCCCACTCACTGCTAACCTTATTACTCATGTTGTATCTCAATTATCCAAAGATTTTAAAAAATTGTGCATAATCTGGAAGATCAGAACTCGAGTAAATCAGTGTTTCTATTGAAACAGTTGGGATAGAATTAATCCCCAACAAGTATTCCCTGAGGAAAGGCACCACAATAATCTTAAAGGATTGCTATGCAGTCTACATATTCATGTTGTTGTTAGTCCTCTAGATACTACCTCAATCTTAGATCCATGTGGAAATGTTTATATATAATCTCCCTGTCCTGTTGCAGGATTGTAAATAAGTTAGGAGAGGAGGGTAGTTCATGACCATAGCAAGGAATTAAGAAGTTTAGGATCAGTTTCCAATCACTAACATTCACTTAAGTATTTACTTAGGTAAATACCTAATGCATGGAAACTTTTTTGCTTCAACATCTGTAAAACCTGAATAATACTATTCCCTCAAACTTTAAGGTCTTTCTATTTCTGTTCCTCTTTCTCTATAAAAAAGCATGCAAATGCTGCTAACAAGCATCTGTAGCCACATTTTTGAGGCTCTTAATGCCAACTAACCTTTAAAGTCATGATATTTGCACCATTATAATTCCATAGTCAGCTGCCTGCCTGCCTGCTTTGGGATATCTCCAAAACCATGCAAGTCTCTATCATTATCTAGTAAATGATTTAATCTCTTTGGAAACACAAAGTAGATATTCTCCTGCATATCCCACTATCAGGAATTTTTCACACACAACTTTGAGAGCAAGGTGGTAGAGTCAGGTCATCCTCCAGCAGACATGGAGTCCAACTCACCTGTGTTTACTGATTTTACTAGCAGTAAAGCTATACAGTTACATGGAAGTGGAAGAGGAAGATCCATGCCCTCTGGACTTCCTGGAGAACTGGTAACTCTTCAGAAGCACCCACTGAGAGAGGGGGTGCACTGCTGAATCATTCAGTTCTTCTGGCAAAGGCTTCCAGAAACAGATGAGCCCTAATTATTTCACCACATAACTATAGATTATTCCTATAAGGATTTACACGGGCTAGACATGCGAGAACTGGTAACTCTTCAGAAGCACCCACTGAGAGAGGGGGTGCACTGCTGAATCATTCAGTTCTTCTGGCAAAGGCTTCCAGAAACAGATGAGCCCTAATTATTTCACCACATAACTATAGATTATTCCTATAATAAGGATTTACACGGGCCAGACATGCGAGTCAGGCCCTTGTCAATACTATTCAGGCTAACTATTAGGATGGTATTTATTCTGAAGCTATCAGAAGAGAAGCTATGCAATTTGCTGAGTCTATAATTCTGCTGGTGATAATTAGCTCTGCTTTGCCCTAAATGTTCTAACAAATTGGTCATTTGCAACAAAATATGTTCAGCAATATTTCTGTATTCTGTCTACATAGTGAGCAAGACAAGTGAAGTTTTATATCAGTGTATTAATTATTTAGCATGTTCTCTTTCTCTAAGCGTACAGAATCTTTTTTTCTCAAGTGCCTCCAAATTACCTAACTCGGTGAGAAAGAAGAAAGCAGCTGAGGAGGAGGGGGAGATAAGTAAGCCAGTAAAATGAGTAAGCTCATTAGACAGAAGCCATGCTCAAAACCCAGTAACATGAATGGCAAAACCTCTTTTGGCCTCAGGTGGCTTTGAAGGAGCCTTCATTTGAATGAGGAGATTAGAGAAAGCTCTCTTACTTCTACACATAAAACTAAAAGAATGATCAGAATGGCAGTATAAAACCTTTCCAAATTGAGTTCTCACATTATGTAGGGGTTGGAAGCTGGGCAAGTACACAGGGCATTGTATATTCAGGAAAAATACAGACTCTGATCTATGATGTACATTACTGTTACATGGAGGAAAAACAACTATGGAAGAATTAGAGGAACAGATTAATCTTTCATATATCCATAGATTTGAATAGGTTTTAGATTGCATTCAGGGTGATTTTTTTTCTTAATAAAATTTGCTCAAATAATGACATAACTTTGTAGTCTTATTATGACTTGTGCTGAATAAGTTGTATAAATTGTAGGTTTGTAATTCTGCAAAGAAGGATATGGAGGCTTTAGCCATTTATTGCTCAGAAGCTGTATTGAACATACAGAGTTGATTGACATACTGTTGATGCTGAAGGGGTTTCTGGGAGCACGATCACACCTATGATCATAAGAGACGAAAATGTGTTTCAGAATTTCTGCCATTTTTTGTTGGTGACAAGTATGCTGAAGAGCCCTTGAGGATGCTTAACATGTCGAAGCATCTTCCAGGCTCAGGTGGCCAAGCTGAGTGGTTGAAATTTAGATTTGACTGAGCCTTAAAGTGCATGATTGCTTTAATTTGTTTGGAAAAAATGTCCCTAGGATATGTACCTGGAATAAAACATTCCTTCCAGTTTTTAGTTTTTTAGGGTTCTTTATATAGATACACTGTGTGTGTGTATAGAAGTTGTGAAATGGGGAAAAAAATTTTCATGTTGCATCCCAAAGAAAGATTATTCAGGACAGGAATCGGTAAAAGGACTATCTTGCCAATACACATTTGCTTTTATGTCACTACAGAATACTTTCTGGGAAAGTAATGCATTAATGCATTAGTTACCTCTTCATTTCCAAAATGAATTAAAAAAAAAAAAAAATCCAGAGACTGTAAATGTGATGTTAGGACTGTTTAACTTCATTCTTCCTGAAATTTCCTTGACATGGCTGTTTGGTACCCAAAGAAAGAACAATCTGTCAATTAATATTCAACAGTTCTTCAGAACTTGCAATAAGAAGAGTGAGATAGAAGGACATGTGCCTGAGGAAACAATATATTTGTAAAACATAAACAAAACCACCCGAAGCCCTCCCCCCCAATGCTTAAGTAGAAAATTCTGTATGGTTGGATTACAGTAAGCAAAAGCAAATGAAGCACCATAGAAATGTGAAGAAAGGGGAGCTTCTGTGTACTGGATGAAACTTTAATTCCAGAAGAAGGAGGGTCTGCTTTGCTGATATGTTTTCTTTCCTTTTTTTTTTTTTTTTTTTTTTTTTTTTTTTTTTTTTTCCCCTGTGATAAAGACGATAATAAGTATCTCCTTAGCAGAGAAGGACTATTGACTACTGAATTACTAAGTACCTGGGACTGGAATCACTAGAATTGTATGCAGGCCTGGTATTGATCATTTGGAGTGCATTCCTGTATTTTTAGTGAAGCATTTAAAATACCAGGGCTCACTCCTAGGAAAAAAAGTTAAAGATACTTTTTCATTGTTTCATAGTATTTTAAAAACTCTCAGACATGTCTGCTCCTGCAGATTCTATTTTCTGAAGGATGTTTCCAGGCTCAAACATCAAGCTTAAATTAAAACAAATACAGAGATAAAAATCTACTTCCTAACATTTTTCATTTTAATGGTTGCAAAAGGATTCCAATGGAAGGCATTCCAATGGAAGCAGCTGAGCTGTCACATCTCCTTATCCCCAGAGGAGTCTGGAGGGAACCATGTTCAAGTCAGTGGCACCAGCTTAAGTCTCCTGCTACCTATCTCAGAAACAACTCAGGGCTGGCATTTTATAAGCCGTGAAAAGGTTGAAAAATTATTATGACTTGTCAGTTGAGAAGACCTGATAAGAAATTACATAAAGCTCTAAGAGGGAAACTGCATCACTTCTTCCAGTTTTTCAGACTCCATTTGGGAGTGTCTTCTAGAGCTGAACATTGGTTAATGAAAACTAGAGCTTTGCTCTTTGCATTAGAGACAGCTATGTACACCTGAATTAGATCGGTGCTACTGCCTTTGGAAAGGAAAAAGAAAACAGTGCATTTGGGGCATCAATAGACTAGAAATTTGCTGGTCCAGTGTTTCCAAGAGGCATAATTCCATCCTTACATAGATCTGCTTCTTGTGCTGCTTGCAGTATAAATGTTAGCAAAGAGATTTCTACTTGGCTGCATTGAAACAACGGAGAAGGGGTAGTTAGTTTAAGACTAGGTATGTTTGGCTCTGACTGACTCACTAATGTCTCAAGTAACTCCAATTTTACTCCACCTTTTTGAAATACCGGTGATGGTACTTATCCAGAATTTCAAGGTATTTCTTTTGGATGGAAGTTATGATACAGAAGTGAATCTGGACTTCAGCATGGTCCATGGCACCTTACTGGATGCAGAAGTACTACGCAGGCTTTTGCATCTCTGAATCTGGATCAAAAGATACTTAAGCCTTGAGTAAAGAGTAATAAGATTTAGGCCCATGAATGCTTCAGTTGTTTTTAAAAATAGGACATATCAGCTAGTCGGTAAGGCTCTGCAGTGCTGTTTTTTAAGGAGTCCAGAGTATTTCACTGTAAGTCTTCATGTTTAGATCTGTAGCAAAAAAAAATTCTAAGGAAAGGCTTTATGTAGCATGATGGCTGTGAATATAAAAGCAAAGTACATCTATTTCTACAAGATTTTTCTGGTAAAATAAAGCACTGACAATATCACATCTTGCATCTGTGTTCTGCTATGTATAATGTAAAAAATGCTTTGAAGCTTTTTTTTCAAGACAGGAGGTAGAATTTCCTTTGATTCTGCTATATTTTGTTAAATTTGTGACATTGAGAAGAGAGAGAGGAATTATATTTTTTACTTAAGGAAAACCTGCTGTCATTTGGAAGCTTTTTTTTTTTTAAAAAAAATATACCTAGTAATAGATAAAAATAATGCTTATGCAGTTTTATTATGGGTGATACTCTTTTCTGAAGCAACTTCATAGACTCCAGAGGACTTGCATCACAGCTGCACGTGCTCATTATGGCAAGATTTTCAGTAGTGCTGAAAATCAGAATTTCCACTGATTTAACCAAGATCCCTGTATGTTCCCTGAAGCAAGACAGTTCCATCTTGGTGAAACACTGAACATGAAAAAATAAGGCTTATTGGTTCATTGAGAGACTTCAAAATTCAATTGGTACAAGAAGAAATTTTGTAGAAGTACTGTTATTACACCTTTCAAAAAATAAAGGAGTGCAACAGAAAAATAAATCCTGATAATGAAGCCTTCCATCAAGCAATCACAGAAACTCATTCTCTCCTCCAAACCAAGATTTTTCTAGAACAAGCCTCAATAAACTGTTATTGCATTGATATCTATAAAGCACAGCTCTACAGAGAACAGTATATCGAGTAAAAAATCAGCCTTGCTATCTAACTTTTTTGTTTTTTGTATATTGCCAAACTTATTTCCAAGCCTTCTACAAACCTGTCATGAAAGGTCAACAATGGGACATAATTAAAATAGGATGAAAGTCAGCTCTGTCAAACTTACTTAAAAACAATTAAACACTTCTGTGTTTTGCTTTGTTTTGGATTTTTGTTTGTTTGTTTGTTTTTTAAATACCTTGGCATTTTCAAACTTTGCCTGACTTCATATGATAGTTAAGTGATGGGAGTCTTCAGAGAAGGCTTTAAAAACCTATATTTTAAGTTCCATACCTTAAGGCTTTGATGCAAGTCATATCTTCCAAGGAATGAGCCCACCCCAGTCATGCTCTTAACAGCTGCAAAACTAGAATTCTGGTTTCTTAAGTAGCTGGTACATGCAGCGGTACAGAATATAGTGTATTGCCAGAAATAAGATAAAATGTGCATTTTTCATATCTTTACTTTTCTAGGAACAAGTAGAGAAGAAGAGAAGACTTCAGGTCCAGACACCAAACATCAGGCCCAGGACTGTGAAATTCAGGTTGTTAAAGCAGTGGGTACTGAAGATAATCCTGGAGCAAATCTACAGACAAAATCACTGAAGGTTTGGGCACAGTGACTGGCCACTGAGGCAGTGACTACCAGAAGAGTCCTGTGAGGGACATGAGGGACATTAGAACAAGCCTAATAATACTTCTGTGAGCTTATTAGGTTTCCTCTCATATCTGACCACCATATTACCATGGTGGCCTTCCTTTTGGAGGAGCCACCACCCTTGCAACCTTAGGTGGAGCCACCACCCTTAGGGTTGACACTGGGGTCTGGTGCTGCCTGACACAGTCACTGATGGGTTGACCAATGGGACAGTGTGTACCTTCCCAGCACAGCTGTGGATGGCATCAAAATGTGGGCAGTGGTAGATGCACTGGAGGATGGGGTGCCATTGTGAGAGGCCTTGATGAGCTGGAGGAATGAGCCCATGGCAACCTCATAGAGTTCAACAATGGCAAATGCCAAGTCCTTATGTGGAGCAGAAATTGGGGTAACTAATTGCCTAGGAGACAGCTCTTGAACCAAGAGCCTGGGGACTGTAGTGATGAAACTGGTCATGAGTCAGCAGTCGCAATGAAAGCTAACCATGTACTGGGCTCTCTTAGAGTATAAACAGCCAATCAAGTGAGGTGAGTAATCCCACCTACTTGGCACTCAGGAGACCACAGCTGGAGTACTCTGTCTAGTTTCAAACCCTCCCACCGTCCCAGGACCAGAGATGTCTACAAACTATAGAGAGTGCAGCAGAGGGAAGACAGGGTTAGAGCACATGGCACACAAGGTGAGGCTGAGGGATCTGAGCTTGTTCAGCCAGGAGAAAAGGTGGTTGCAGAAGCAAAGCCAGATTCTTCTGAGAAGTGTAGAGCTGAAGCACAAGATGTGATGGTCACAAGATAAAATAAGGGAAATGTGGCATGACCAGTGTTAAGGGAAAGAATATTTGTTACCTTAAGCACTGGTACAGTTTGCCCCAGACAGTCTGTGAAATCCATCCTCATCCTTGCAGATTTTCAACACTCAGCTGGAAAATGCCCTAAGCAATCTGATCTAACTTTGAAGTTAGCGTGGATTTCATGTCCCCTTTGACCTAAATTACTCTGGTTGCTGAATCAATCAGCCACTAGATGAAGGCCTCAGCAGCAGCATCTTCCTTCCAGACATGCTGCCCCCAGACTGGTTGCCAGCTGACCAGTACAAGCTAGGGGCTGTAGGCTCCGCAGGCTTCCTGAAGGTGCCGGATGTGGTGAGCCATATACTCAAATATGGCTGTCTGCCTCTGAAAATGCTGGACAGGCTTCCTAGTCATGCCAGGAGTGTTGAACCTTGTGTCTTCAACAAGTGGCATTGATCTTCTGGACTCAACCTTCCTCTTTGTAACAGTGAGCCTGGCTATAATGGTGTCAAACAGTCCAGTGGTCAGAGAACTGAGCTGTTGGTGGAAATATCTCCTCTAAGCACTGCCAGTGTTCAAACATCAGTTCTTGCAGATAGTTGACTATCTACATAGCAATGGATCATGTTATGCAATGCTGGAGGATAAGGAGAGATGGATACACTTTAGATGGCATAGACTCTTGAGCAGGAAGACCAAGAGGGGCAACAGCAGCTGGCAATTACTGCTGTTCTGAGATTGGTAGCAGTGGATACCTCTGGTTGTGTCTACTGCCTGATGTTTCACCAGGTGTCACATGGGAGGCCTCGCTCCAGGTGTGAAGAGATGCAAGGTAAGTGGTTTGCCAGGCTGCACTGCAGCTGCTCAGTCAGCAGCGTGGATTAAGTCAGCGTGCTCAGAAAGCACTAGTCTTGAACTTGACCTCACCATAAGTAGATGGCCTCTTTGCCCTTTTATAGATCTCAGAGATAATAGGGACACATATTTATGTTTCTTTACATGCCAAGAACATGATTACATACCACTTACCCAATTATTATTACTGACTTCAAATGTGTGGTGGATGTGTGCCCTGGTTTCAGCCAGGACGGAGCTAGTTTTGTCTCCAGCAGCTCCTGTGTTTTGGATTTAGTATGTAAAAAATGGTGATAGTGCGCTGCTGTTGTTCGTTGCTGCTGAACAATCAAGGACATTTTGCAGTTTCCTAAGTTTTGCTGATGTGCAGGTACAAAAACTTGGGGGTGGTACAGACAGAATAGTTGATCCAAACTGGC